>JABUIW010000214.1:7019164-7072788 GCA_013363375.1 Menidia beryllina
GAAGGAAGAGGTGAAATCACAGTGCTGCTGTGCTGTAAATGTTTTTGTTGCAGGCTAAAAGTGTACGGCAAATAGTCCTTGTTTATCATTAAATTTGAATATTTTCACCTTGTAGACTAACCAAACAGTCTCAATGTAGAACAATCACATTTATTTGGTAGATAGATAGATAGATAGATAGATAGATAGATAGATAGATAGATAGATAGATAGATAGATAGATAGATAGATAGATAGATAGATAGATAGATAGATAGATAGATAGATAGATAGATAGATAGATAGATAGATAGATAGATAGATCATAGTAAATACAGAAAGTAATTATATAAATTTCCTATCTACTTTTATAATGTATATATATTATAATTATGACTTCATGTCCTGACACACTTTTGGTGATATAAAAATGTAAAAACTTGTACTTAGTGAGTAATTCCTGATTAAAATGTTTCAGTGGAAACAGCTTTTCTATGAACAGTCCAGTAACTGTTTCGTGTTCCTGTAAAGACTTTAAGAGAATAATACTGCAACAATACCTGCAGTGCCAAAGCTAGTTTACCACTCTGAGATCTTTTGACTGGCAGCAATAGCAAATAGCATGACCTCCCTTCAGACTGACCTGATTTCCTCTTGAAAACAAACCGGTGGCTGCTCCTATTTATTTGAGCTGCACAAGGAAATCATTATAATTATTTGAATTGCACATACCAGACAGATTCCATTCTCTGACTCAGCGTAAATCCACTTTTACTGCTATTAACATTGCCAAGAAGAAAGGAAAGAGGATTTATCAATCGAGGTTCCAAGCATGGTTTATATATTTTACATAAAGGTAAATGAATACAAATAATCAGTTTACACTTATCCTCAAAAAATCTTACTGTTACAGATTAATTTGGCTTTTCATGTCACTCAGACTGCACATAAGAATTAAACTGTCACACATTGGCTTGGAAACTCGAGAAGGACATGGGGCAGTGTGAGCTTTGTGGAGCATGTGCCGCCACCTTCCAGGTAGTTTGACCTCAGAGCAGGTCACATATTTGGAAACCGTATTGAAAGCATGCAGAACCACTTCTATTGTGAATCTAAAACACATTTGTGACCTGGTGAATGGATATAAAAGTAATTATCTAAATTGGGAATTATAAGATTACCAAGAGGTTCACACAATGAACAAAAAGACTGAAAATGAATCATAAGCCTTAAAAAAAAAAGATATCTGTGATATTGTTTGCCAACACATCCTTTTCTTTCAGCATGATGTCCATTTGCTGAAAGCTCTGTGGCCAGTAATGGTTGCTAAAACCAGATGTAATGGTAGCATTGCATGTCATTTAACAATAAAAACCACATACACCATTAAGACCCATTTCCAATGGTAATGGACAATGTCTTTTTCCCATCACCACAAAGTCTGTGATGTCTGTCCCAAGTTGTTAAACCTCAGGGAAAGTCATTTAGGGAAGAATCGTTTTGCCGTGGCATGTCTAACTCATGGATAAGTCTTGCCTGAGCACACGTGAGGCAGGCCTCACTGACGGATGAGCTATTCCATAAACTCCGTCACAGCCTCGCCGTGATATCGGTTAACCGGTTGGGGTTTGATTACATAAAAAAGCCGATCCAGCTACTGCAGCCTGAACAGTAGGTGGTATTGATCTAGACTGAGTTATGTCATCATGGCAGTCCCTTTTACTGGTTTATGCTTCAGGTCAGTGGCAACGCTCCTTAATTCACCCAAATTCAGTCCAATCGGGAGATCAAATTGTTATAGTAGAATATAAAAGAAGAGAAAAGATCAACAGAAAATGTTATCATTCAGAATACAACACAGGTACACGATGTGGAATTGATATCAGATTAAATAATATGAGTGTTAAACTGACATCAGTAAAGGGAGGCAATATATGACACGCACACATTACAAGATTAATTAATTCACTCTTAAAAATTGAAGTAAGGAATAATGACACTTACTGGTGAACGTCACTAATGAAATTGATTCGGTCATAGTTTATTCATCTCTCAGGACAGGGACTGCTGTGTCAGGGGAGCTGTGAATTAGAGTACTGGACACCAGCAAAAAGAAGCCGGGGGGGGGGGGGGGGTGACAAGGGGGTTCAATTGATTGAACCTGATTTGATCAGCTAAGGTGGAGGAAAAAGGATGAGTGGACACTGAAATATAAACGGAACATCGAACAGTGTCATCAAACAGATGTGATTCGATCTTTGTCGCATCACTCTGCAGGCAGCGAGACATTAAGGTGTGAATACGGTCGATGACAAATCCTGGTTCAGCATTTATTGAATTATGTGGAACATCACAGAGGCAGCTGTTTTTTTCTGATCTTAAAACCATTACTCAAACCTTTGTCAGGAATAGCTGCTGTTACATGAGAAAGGGCAACACGCCATGAGGGGACATAAGCGCTCACACAGTATCAGTGATTTGATTAAAGTTGATTTTGTCTCTGTGTTATTATAAGTCTTCAAACTCAGAGCGTCTTATCGGAAGTTTGGGCGTACATTTGAAATCTACCCATACCAGCACCAGTCAGAGCTTCTGTACAGGCAGACAGAGATCACATCTGGGACCCCAAGAAACCAAACTTTCCTACTTGAGTTTTTTCTTCTTTGGTTTTGTTTTTTCTCAAACTAATACAATGACATGAGAGAAAAAGCACAATATAACTCAGATTCGAAGAACAGGCCTTTAGTTTAGGAAATATTTAGCTTCAAGAGCGTCTGAGCTCTGGCTGATAGCGAGCAAAAGGATCAGCAGTGCTCCTCCGTTTCATGGCAACTCATCTAGACATTTCAAAATGACAAATGTCAGGGTGCTGTTGACATTTGAGAAATCACAAAGCCAATGTGGGACGTACCCAGAGGGCCACAAAACCTCACAGAAATCCATCCGATGGTGTGATTTCTGATTTGAATTCAAAGTAAACCCGCTTGCAGTTACCGCATTACAATCCAGATGTTGTGACCAATATAAAGACATGAATCTCCTGAGAGACTTTAAGGCAGGAAGGAACATAAAAGGCTCTTCCATTAACCACGATGGACGAGCGGGTTCAGAATGAAAGACTTCCACAAGATAGCTCCCTGCATAAATTCCTTCTTAGACATGCTTGAACCCCAAATACATACCATACTGTCTTTGATAGTGGAGAATGATAGCCAGCTCGTGTTTTTCCCATGCTCCCCCATGCTGTCAGCTTCTTGTTTGTTTATGGAGCGTCATGTTTCAATACTCCCACAGAAGAAATTCTTTTGACTATCATTTTATGTACCGTATATGATTTAATTACTTTGTGAAACCTTCAGAATTGTGCAGGCTAGGTTAAATCGGCCATACACTGCCAATATAGCAGAGAATGTCTGTCATGGCACTGGTATGTTTTTGTTTATTGTTTGCTTTTACAGAGCTAATTTCACTCAGATTCCAGAGCATTAGCCGGTGAACCCAGTAGTGACTCAGTGGTCATTCAGAGCCTGAGAAAAAACAGAGAAAGGTACATTCCAGCCTACATCCTGAGCTCAAAACCGATAAAGAGACTTGTGGGGAATTCTACAGTTTTGTTTCACATTTTTTAATTAATCTATGTCAATGAAAGGCATCCGGTTTCGACCGCTTTCTTTTCGATGTGATCTTCCTTGTGTTGAGAAGGGTAAAAAACAGCTGAGTATGGAAAGGTTTTTCCAGGAGGAGTAAGGCAGAATCAGTTGTAACTGTAATGGATGGAAGAGGCAGCATGGATCCACCAGTAGATGCAGCTGTTGTGTAAATTTTAAATCAGAGAGTCATCTTAATTAATCAAAAGAAGTTGGAGATACAACAGCAAAAATAAATGTATTTTATTTCTAACACTTTTTAGTTTAGTCAGTGTTTCCCCTGTACCAAACTTTAGATAGAACTGATACCTGACAATTGTTTGATGCTTTGTTATTTGTTTCCAGCTTCTCAAAGCCATTGATTTCTATCTCTGGTCCCCGCTCACCCCATACACTCGAGACAGATGGCCCCTGTCTCTTTGAGCTTGTTCCAAGAGGTTTTACTGTCATTTTTGTAGAACTGATCCTTCTTGACCATAATGTGTTAAGTAGCCACAGATGACTTCTAGTAAACGATGTGCTCAAATATTTGACTCAAAGCCATAGTTGTTCTTGGGAAACAAGAGGGAAGCTATCTATTTAGGAAATTTCCATATCTGTTCATCCCTCGTGGGTTCTCTTTTCAGGGTGTATTACTGCTTTGCTAAATCAAAGATTTGACATTTCTGTGATCAGAAAACTGACAAAAAAATTTTTCACACAATCTCTTCAAAATCCCTTTAGTGACAGTTAACTGCTGTGTTAGGTTAAAGGCCGTATTCACTGTTTAAGCCAACCTAAATGTCTTTTTCTTGCTGCTTTTGGATATCCAAAGTTGTTTGAGCAGTTCAGTCAAATTTATCTGCTTCAAAGGTGACCGTTGAGTCTTTGTCCATGAAGTGCTAAATTACCATCAGTGACATGAATATCAAGGTACCGTACTAAATGAATCTCATATTGTAATCGAGCACCCTGAATTGTACTTGTGGTTACTCCATTTACTGAATTTATTGATTTGCTGTCTCTATGTTTACTTCAATCTGTATGATATTAACAAATGCAATATATTCTGGCTTTCAGGGCAGTACAGTTGAAGTGCATCTTTCTCAAAAATCTGTATTTAATAGTTTTGTATCTATTTAGCCTGAGCAAGGTCCAATGAAACCTTCCCATCCTGAATAGATTATGCATTTTAAAATGGACGAAGCCTTGCTCTTCCTGACACGTAAAGTGGTCTTTTTTGTATAAACCTGGTGGAGGTCCCATTCAAATTCAGCTGCTCCAAATGACCTTAACTGTATTTGTGTATTTGGGGGAGGGGTGTATGTGGGTACACCTGCTTCCATTAGAAACAACAAAGAGGGCCTGTTCTGGGGGTGGTTGGACAGAAGGGAGGGTTCAATCTAATTACAGACTCTGGGGAGATGACTTCATTGAGGTGACTCCCTACCCTTGGGTGCGTGTTTCCGCATCTCACACCATCATATTACAGAGAGAAGCTGTGGGCGGGCCTAGCCTGACTCTTTAACTATACCGTACTGATAGCCCAGTACTAATTACAAACTGGACCAGAGTTCAAGGCAGATACAGGCGCATGTAGTCAATGTAATTTGATCTCATCTGTAAGTGTCTCTGACTGCAGTTATGAAGGTTGGTTTCATTCTGCTGTAGTTCCTCCATAATTGATGCTGCTCTCAGTGCATTACTCGCAGGGATATTTTTTTATTTGTTGTCATTGTGGTTTGAATGTCCATTTTCCACAAATTGAAGGAGTTCAAAGATTAGATGCTCGTACTCTTCATGCACCATCAGGCTCCATAACCAAATTACAAGCCACTGTATGCAGCCTTTCCTGTTGTTCCCGGGACAATTTAGTGCGTCTGACTGTGCCCTAATGAGCCGGAGAGCTAGGGCATTTGTCCTATCTGCTCTTGAGATCACTTGTCATTAGCAATTGTGAGTACCCCCCTTTCAATTCTCTTGTGATTGAGACTAATGAACAAAGAGAGAGGAAATGGGTTTAGAGTTTAAGGTTATCAATGCAAAGTGGATGTAACGCATCCTTGAAAGTGCGTCTGCGTGTGGCTGTAGGAGGCCAGCAGGCAGACGCAGACAGCACTAAGACAAATTACCATGGTTAATTACTTTGTGTGTTCATGTCAGCCAAAGATAAACTGTCGCTCCCATGGCACTTTACAGCATCAGCAATTTTGATGACCCTTCAGATATCTGTAACCACAATGGCCACCAACACCAACTGCAAACGTCCCCTGGAATCCATTTGAATCTTTCTTCGAGATTATCGACAGACTAGCAAGCGATAGGCTGCTTTTATATGACTGACTAAAAGAAGAAAGAACACAGAATTTTGAAACTGGGGAAATATAAGTTCAAGCGGTAACTAAAGCTCTTTTCTTGGAAGGTATTAAAGCGCCATCTAGTGTCTTTAGAGGAGCACAGAGTTGGGACAGATCACTTTTCATTGATAAGATTCCTCCAAGTAAATTGAATAATTAGGTTAAGACAAATATCACAGACCTATCTTTGAATTTGTCACAGCATTTTTGGGGACATAAAAATCAAGTTTTTTTCCACATTAAAAAGACTCACCTTTTTCCAAAATCCTGGCTTTGGCTGACATGTAATCACTCCATGAAGAGTTGCTCAGACAGACACAGAGCGAGGACCTAAAGCTATGATAAAGCTGACCTTCGTGAACTAGCTGCTTTGTTTTCTTACTATGCTAAACACAATGGGAATTGTTCTCAACCAACATAATGCATGGCAGGACAGCATTTTGTGAGAGCATTAGATCATATGGGAGCTATAGCGGCTGCCTTGCCCTCCAGTCTGTACAGTGTGCTCAGTTTTACGTACTTGTTTAGCTCTGATTGCTCTATTTAACCGCAAGTGTAGACACTGGGATTTTGATAGTGTTGTAAGATGTTTTGATTGGATTATTTTATTTCCTCCCAACAAAATTTCCTATTTTTTTCCTCCAAGAACTTAAATACCTTTATCAAACAAGGATATAAAGAGTGTTTAAGTGTTCTTTTCCAATATTTATTTCCTGGATTTTTCAATAGAATTATAGTCTCCTGATTAAAAAGTTTTGCAGGGCTGATGGAAGGGGCTGTCAAGGCCGGGAGGACAGGGTGGCCTAACCCAACGGGCTTTAGGACCACGGGGATGACCGGTGGAATCACATGATGGCGGCGGGCTGCCAGAAGCTGCCTCCTCCGGGGGTAGACACGCAGCGGCCACGGAGGGGGAACACCAGGGCTCCGATCATGGACTGATACAAGTTAATGATGCATGTGGTTTAGGTTGAGCTGTGACAGAAAGGCGGCGAACATGGCTGCCGCCGTGTTGTTCCTCCTTGCAGTGACCATTGCCTGGCCAGCCCTGGCCGTGTGCGGACATTCGGTAAGAGTTTCAAAAGTTATGTCCTGTAAACAATTCTGTCAGCTGACTATCCAGTAGTCCTCCCTTGGCTATTCAGAGCTTTTCTACCAGCTGAGAAAGAGACCGTTTGCCTGATAAAGATTCACCAATTGACAGATGTGTGTTTAACATCTGTGCTTGATGATGATACCAAATATTTGATGTGATGGAAGTTGTCCCCATGGGGTTTTTCCTGGTTATGATTTCCTTGCAGGTTTCTACACAAAGATCTTTCTCCATCGACTACAAAAATAACTGTTTCCTGAAAGATGGGAAGACTTTCCAGTATATCTCAGGTAGCATCCATTATTCCAGGATTCCTCGCTACTACTGGAAGGACCGGCTTGTCAAAATGTACATGACTGGACTCAATGCTGTCCAAGTGTAAGTTGAACACGCTTTTTTTTTTTTTTACCATGTAACATTGGTCTTTTTGCTGGCCTTTCCCCACACTGACACACATCTCCGGCTTTGCATAGGTATGTGCCTTGGAACTTCCACGAAGCAGTTCAAGGAGTGCACAACTTCACAGGTGACAGAGATTTGGAGCATTTCTTGGATTTGGCAAACCAGACAGGCCTCCTGGTCATCCTGCGTCCAGGACCGTACATCTGTGCAGAATGGGAAATGGTGACAGACTTACCTCAACTTGTATTTCTCTGCGTGAGGTTTATCAGTTAAGATTGCTCAAGAAATCACAGCCTGAAGGGGAAGAGCTGCTGAGCACCAAACATTCTGTAGAAATGTTAGCTCAGCAAACAAAGCAGATGCTGAAGAAGTCATTTGGTCACTTTTGATTTCTTTGTTTTATTCATTGTAATTTTTGTGACGATAACCTGTTTTATATACATATATTTTTCTGATCAAACCTAATGGATAAATATAAAACTTTGTAAAGAATGGTTGAGAGGTAGTTTCTCTGTGTTTCTACAGCTGGCTTTGCCTTTTTTTGTGCATATAACTCTTCTGTAGCTGTTCTCTGTTTCATCTTACAGGGTGGATTGCCAGCATGGTTACTTCAAAAACCAAACATCGTGCTCCGCTCAGCAGACACAGGTAACACAGTCCCCTCCATGACTTTGTCTTTCTTTTCATGCGAACACCTTTCATTTGTTTTCCAGATTACATACAGGCAGTCAGCAACTGGCTCGCCGTGCTCCTCCCTAAAATGAAGCCTTGGCTCTATGTCAATGGGGGTAACATCATTTCTGTGCAGGTAGGGTACTGATGGATACCTTTAATATTTTAGCAAACTATCACTGCCTTTAATAAATCCTCTGAACTACAGGTTGAAAATGAGTACGGGAGTTACTACGCCTGTGATTATAACTACATGCGTCACCTGCGAACGCTGTTCCGCTTCTTTCTGGGTGAGGACGTCGTCCTGTTCACCACCGATGGAAACACAGAGAAGGAAATGGCATGCGGAACCTTGCAGGGATTATATGCCACTATAGATTTTGGCACAGGTTGGTTATAGGGAGATGATTTTAAGGAGACGCCATATTTTGTTTGTTAGTAGAGTGAACCTGTACTTTTTTTGGTTTTTCCCTTCTTTAGACTCCAACATAACAGAAGCCTTCAACCGACAGAGACGGTTTGAACCTGGAGGACCCCTGGTTGGTTTTTAAACTACTCCTCATCTTAACAAGCAGCGATGGTGAATATGTAACTTGAGCATCTTTGGCTGTGTGTCACAGGTAAACTCGGAGTTCTACACAGGCTGGTTGGACCACTGGGGAGACCCGCATACTGTGGTTGACACTCAGAAGGTCAGCAGAGTGCTAGAAGAAATGCTAACCATGGGGGCCAACGTCAACATGTATGTCTCTCCAAACCCTCAGCCGTTCCATGTCTTTCTCCCTTCTGGTAAACGTTGGATAGCCTGTGGTCCCGTTTTAAATCCGATGCGCGTAAAGCAGTTATGTTCGAGGAATTCTACCTCCATTTTTTTTTTCCAGTTCACAAAAATGCAGTTTGTAAAACAATTGATTAAAAAACACTCTAGCTATTACCTTTGTATTTCAGCAGGGGTTCCTACACAATCAGTACAGGACTGACTGTGTCGATGGCGACTGGTCATAAACATAATTTATTTGTAAGGGTCCAACACAGGATATAATTGACAGTGGTCTCAGTAAACTGTTGGTTCAGATCTTTCTACGAAAAATATCTATTAACAGCCACATCTCTTACCAACATAAATTAAATGTGCGCCCTATAGAAAAATCTCTGAAATCACTCCCCTTTCTTATCAGGTACATGTTTGAAGGAGGAACCAATTTCGGCTACTGGAATGGTAAAGTAATTTCATTTCATTGTTAGTATTTTAGTGTTAGATTATTTCCCTTTGAGGCATGACCTAGATTAAAGCCCAGCAGTACTTTGCTCTCCGGTAATTCTCTCCCGCTCTCATAAAGGCGCCGACCATGACTCCAGGTTTCGCTCAGTGGTCACAAGTTATGATTACGATGCCCCGCTGACTGAGGCAGGAGACCCCACTGAGAAGCTGTTGGCCATCAGAGATGTCATAAGACAGGTACAAATGATTTAACAACCACCCTCTGAGGTCCATGTCCTGATTAACATAGAATGAATTGCCCTTCCACTCTAGTTCAGAGAGGTTCCGTCTGGCCCCATGCCACCTGCTACTCCAAAGTTTGCCTATGGCTTTGTCACCCTGAAAAAGGTAACACAACTTTGGAAGTTTTTCCTAGAAGCGTGTTTTAAAAAATGCTTGAAAGCGCATCGATGGAATGAATAATGATGGAATTTCACAGGTTGGGAACATAAGCAGTTTGTTGGACATCATTTCTCCTCTGGGACCGGTCAAATCAGACTATCCCCTGACATTTGAAGAGATGAAACAGGTATGATGTGTGTGTCCAACAACAGGGAAGATAACAGGGAAGATAACAGCATTCAGTAAACCCCTTGAAACGTGGAGAACTTCTAGACTGTTGTGTCTGCAACCTGTCATGTCTATTGTGTGCAGTACTATGGCTACATGCTGTATCGGACCACGCTGCCCCAGGACCTCTCGGAGCCCACGCCACTTATCTCTCCACTGAATGGGGTTCATGACCGTGCATATGTGTCCGTCAATGGGGTAAAGGCTTACTGTGACCTTTTGTTGTCAAGCCAATCAGATTTCTGGGTCAAAGAAAAACATTCCACGTAAAAGTCAAGCATGTCCATTTGTCCGGTACTTGTTATTACATGTGAGTGTTTTTTTGTAATGACCATTGCCTAAAACTGATGCGTGTGCAATTGTGTAAACAGGTTTTTCAGGGTTTACTGGAAAGAGACACTGTGCTGGTGATGAATGTTTCAGGAAAACAGGGGGACACATTGGACATCCTTATTGAAAACATGGGAAGAGTTAACTTTGGCAGCAAAATCAATGACTACAAGGTAAACCAACTCTAAAAAAAACTCTAAGAACAACAAGTAAACAAAACAATTAGTCATCTGAGGCGCCATGGTAATTTTTAATTTAGGATCAATTTGAGAAAAAAACACAACCAACTATCAACAAATGCTTTCCAGGGCCTCCTGAACAACTTGATCTTGGGTAAAGATGTGCTGAGAAATTGGGAGATCTTCCCTTTGGACATTGATGGAGCTATTGCTAGAGGATGGCCACATTCAGACCATCAACAAACCGTCCTGCCTCCTTGGAGAGAACCTTCAGCTGGGCCAGTTTTCTATATGGGGACCCTAAAACCAAATGGCCTGACATGCGATTCATTTCTCAAACTCAGTGAATGGATAAAGGTAATGCTGACCTGGTCTTAAAATGCTTCAAGGGAGAAATCAAACACTGTAAATAACTCCTCACACATGTCTCTCTTTGAACCGATCAGGGTCAGGTTTGGATTAATGGTGTGAATTTAGGACGATACTGGCCGGCCCGGGGCCCCCAGCAGACCCTGTACATACCTGGACCTCTGCTCAGTGGCAGCCGGCCCAACAACATCACAGTGCTGGAGCTGGAGGCAGCGCCGGCTCACCTGCGCGTTCTCTTCATGGACCGGCCCCACCTCAACTCCACAGCTGGGAAGTCTTGACAGAGTTCACCAGATACTGTTCGAAGCGCCAGCTTCACTATTTCACCAAGCTCACGGCAGGAAGCCGCTCAAAGTTTTGCTCCACTTCATTTCCATGATGCTGTCATTCTTAATTACTTCAGATGTCAGTGTTACTTCATATGTTGTCAGTTTTCCGATGTTTGTTGCTTTAACTTTCAACAAAGCAGTTAAAAAATGATGATTCTTAGCATATGATTTTATTATTCAATAAGCCTGTGGAAAAAAATCATGTAAGCTTTATCATATTTTAAGTGAGTTTCGTTTTGACTTTGCTTTAACTGAAAATATTATTAATTTTTTAAAATTCATTTCATTACATTTTTTGATAAGTTTGTTTATCCACTCATTTTATTTGCCACATAAACTTTTTATTTGAAATGTGCTTTTATAATTGACAATCAAACACAGGTCATGGTCATGAAAAGCCACATTTTTCTGTTTTAATGAGGTAGCTTCCCACCAGGTCCAAGTTTTCCATGCAGTTGCTAGTTCTTGCCTGGAGGAACATTTGCCTTTCGATGTGCCTGAACGCAGCGTGGGGTGCAGAATGAGTACTCCAAGTAATGAAACGGGATCTTCCCAAGCAGAGAGTCTCCACATGACCAGCACCTCCTGTAGATTGAGACAAATCCGTACACACACAGCAAAAAAAAAAAGACAATGACAACATATCCGAGAGCATCCTGGAAACAGGCCGTGAGGGGGGCGGCTTACTTGATATTAGACAGGCCGACTCCGGTTGCAGCTACTTGCTCTGCCAGCCTCTTCTCTGCTGCCAGAGCTCTCTATAATTGAAAAGTAAAGAATGAACATATTCAATCGTTTCTTTCACAAAAACATCCCAAATGGCCATTTTACTCACCTTCTCACGGTCCGTCAGAGACGCAAACTTTTTCTTCTCTTCCATTTCCAACTCCTGTTTCATCTTCTCCTCTTTCTGCTCTTTTTCCCGCTGCTTCCTCTGAGCCCTTTGAGCCTTTTTCTTCTCCATCTTTTTGGATTCGATCTCCGCCGTCAGTGGCCCCGGCACCTTGAGTTAAACAGGTGTAAACCATGAGACTTGAATTGGCAGGTAAAGCGACCAACGGCCGGAAAAACGAGCAATCCTTACCTGTGCCTTGCTGTAGTCATATTTCTCAGGATTCTCAGCCATGTATTTTCTAAAGACGTTTCTTGTGTCTTTGTCTGGGGCGACAATGTATGGGGTCTGGCCTTTGCAATCCCTGTGAGGGGACATTTGGAAACATTCTGTTCAAGCTGCAAAGTCACAAAGCTCTCTGGTGAGACATGAAACTATGGAAATTCCTTAAACCTGCAGGCTGGATCTGCTCCTGCATCAAGCAGTTCTCTGACTACTTCTTTTTGAGCAGCTGCTGCAGCAACGTGCAGCAAGGTGAAGCCTGATGAGTCTATGGGTTTATTCAGAAGATTCGTAGGGCTCGAGAGCAGGGCAGGGTTCCCCTCAGGCTGTTGAGGGCTATCCGCCGTCTCCTCAGGTAGCTGGAGGAGGCTGGAGAGGGCGTCTACATCTCCAACCTTGCAGGCTGTATAGAGAGCGTCCCTCACGCCATAATCCCACCACTCATCTGTAAAGACATGTTCTCTTAACTTTTTAAATCATGAAATGAAACATTTTGTCATTTTGATGTGTAAATAAACTAACAGAAATATACACATCCACACTCACCATCCACTTGTTTTTGACTCTGTGCTTTCGTCCTCTTTTGCTTCACAGGCTGCATGAGCTGTGGGGTATCTGTTTCTTCAGCTGTCGCAGCCCCTGGCAGCCCTCCTTCTTGATAATCTGTTTCTATGTGACTTATTTCTGTTGCAGATTGAAATGGAAATGTTCATTTCGCGAAGCTTTCATGATAAATGTGAACTTCTGTGATTTGTAGATCAACTATAGAAGTGTACTATGAGGGGGAGGTCAGTGGCTAAGCCTAAAATGGCTCTCTTTTAACCACTCTTAACTTTGTCTTAATTGCATGATGATGCACGGATTCAAACCAACCATCGTTTTGCTTTTTGGTTGTTTTCTTCTTTTTCTTCCTTCTCCTGTTTCTGGAGGGATAAATCTCAGATTCTCTGAGGTCCAGTGTTGTTAAAGTTAAGTCCACCATCTCCAGCTGGATATCCCCCTTTTCTTCTTCTTCTTCTTCATCTGAGCTATCGTTGCTCTCTACTCTAGGCGCTAGAAAGAAAGTAGTATCAAAGTTGGACAAGCTTAATATCTAAACCATGTATTTTACACTATTTTGACACTGAGGTATTGATTTGTTGAAGCCTACTTTTCTCTTGAGCTGTAACTTTCTGCACTGCTGGTTTGACAGATTTTTTCCAAGCCTTCTTAGATGGACTGACGACTGCCGACATGTCAGCGTCTTTCCCTGTGGTGGGAGAAGTATCTCATTATTTAAGGGCTATGCTGGGGCTGCACAGAGATGATCAGAAAGCAGGCTTACCATACACCTGAACAGTAGAGAGCATCTCGTGTACCCTCTGCAACTCTCGAAACGTTGCTCTGCGTGTGGGGAAAGGCAGAGTGCGGATCCGGGGGTCTTTTTTGTCAAGAGGAGCAGCTCGGCCCCCGAAAAAGATGCTCCTGTTGTAGCTAGGGGCTCTCACAAATACAGCAGAGGCCTTGTTCAGTTGTTCTGCCCAAGTTACAAGAAGATCCTGAACGTCCTGGAAAGAGTCAGCAAAATGTGCATTAACAGAACAGCAACAATCATTTGCAGGTTAGTGTAAAGAATGTTAGGAAACGTATTCACTATTCAGTGACTTCATCCATTTACGACTATATTGTTACATAATATCTTTTTAAAAAGTCTGTATAAGCACGAGAATGAGTGAATAAGTCCCTCTAAGTAAACCATCTCAGAATCTGATACACTGTTTATTGTTCCCAATATCCACGACTGAGCGGTCTATGCCAGTGGACCATTTAAAGATGTCAGCTAAACTGACATAAAAGTGACAAAATTAGAGGAAACCTATTAAGCTGGATTGGTGCTCTCACAAAAGTTTGAAGCGGTACAGAAAAACACTCGCTTCCTTTAAAGGTATCATCAGAATCAATGTCTTTGGATTACTATGAGATATATTTTAAGAGAACAGTTCTGAGGATTTCACTTTGCTTTGTCACTTTAAATGCAAACTAAAGCAGCTGTTAAAGGGCCTGTAATCTTGCCTTGACGAGAGCTGCCTCGTTGTGTCTCCTCAGAGCCGCTCCGGCAGACTTCGGCGTGTGACTCCGGTTCTGAGAATCTCTAAGTCCTTGTGCTGTGCCCCGCTTTGCTCGTACTGTGTATCGGTGGAAAGTCTTGTGCTGAAGGACGTCTTTCCTAAAACACAAACGCACTATTTGCCGACCGGTTGTGTTTTCAATTCCAGCTATAAAAAATGTGATCTGCAGACAGAAGCTGAAGAAATAAAAGCCTTCTTACCCCTCAAACACTGCACCAGCGAAGTGGCCTCCACCCGTCATGAGAATGACCCACACCGTCTTCTTACTTATGGCCTTCAGAGAGGTCACTGCATCAGGCTCATCATCTGACTCAAGAGTCTAAAAAAAAATAATAGGAATGACAAAAACAATGTGTTTTTTTTCCTGTCATGCATATTGCAACCTGACCTCCGTTGTACATGCTGTGTCCCACCTTTCCTTGCAGCACGCATCGGAAGACAGATAAATATTCTCCCGCACAGTTTTGGAGAACCACCTTACTGGAGAGTCGACCAGCAACTGAGTGGGTTTCAACCGAACTCTCGTTATCCGTGCCAGTAACATTACTGCCCGTCCCCCCGTCATCACTATCCAAGTCCTCGTCCTCTGAATCGGACTCTGAGCCCGAGATACTTGACAGGTCTCCTGTAAGGTGACAACAGACACTATGACAATGCTCTGGCACCTCCCATCAGACTCAGTGGGAGGTGTCTGGGTCAGTCTGGGACCGGGTTTTCTCACCAGCTCCTGTCTTTCTTTCAAACTCTTCGGCCTGGACGGGAGGCAACCCTTTCATCTTCCGTCTCAAATTGAATCGATGCCAGTCCAGCTTGTAGTGTTCTCTCTGCAAAATGTGAAACATATTTGTACAAAAGGTGTTCAATGCAAGAACAGATAATAGCATATAAAGAGATGTTTATTTCAGTGTAGTCACCTGCTCCTCTCGGTTAATAAAGGAGCACCTGCAGGCTGAGCACAGCATCTTGTCTGACACGTCGATAAGCGTTCTGCCCTCTCCGCAGACGTCATTCTGTGGATTTTTGTTTTCTTGAGCTGCATGTAAAACATGAGGGACTAGATTATAAAAAATATATATATTTTTTTTCCTCTAGATTATGAACAGGACACAACAGCAAAACTTCATACGTACATTCAGCAACTGGGTCAGCGTTTATGGCCGCCTTCAGGACTGGATTCACCTCTCTCAAGTCAAAAACCTCTTCATCTGAGCCCAAGTCAAATATGGAGCGGCACTGGGCACAGGCTGTCATTGTTTTATTATTGTTCAGCCTGTCCTTATTGAAACAAAGAAACATATGATAAACTGTGGAGTCATTTAAATATGATATACAGGCATAAATAAAACAATTACCAACTCCTAATTACTGTGAGAAACACATTCACTGTCCGTCAAGTACGAACTACTGAAACAGCTGTTAGGATCTTTTAACAACGTTCAAAACTATGTTTGTTTAAGCTTACGTTTGTTTGATGATGTAAACCTAACTGCACTTTGAACGACACGTGTATTGTAAAAGACAGTAACGATTTCTTTATGAGAAATAACAGCTTTTTCTGTCCAATTAACTAGCCTTTAAGAAGACAATGGCCTCTAAAATTCAAGATTAAAATACTAGATTTAAAAAAACATATACACGTACCATAAAAGGACTCGGGGTAAGGCAGCTAAAAATGCTGCTCTTCCTGTTACAGCCTACGGAAGCCCAAGAGTTCCAATAATATCAAAGGGGAACTGGGCAAAGGACGTAAAAGTAACACAGTAGCTTTTCAAAATTACCGTGTACCTAACAAAGAGCAGTATTTAAATACTTTAAAGAATACCAGTGGGACTGATTCAACCATTTCTACAACAGTCACTGGAGTTAATGCAATTATAATATATAGTACACAATCGTGTTTTTTGCATCATTTGTAGCACACAAATATATAAGATCGTCCACCATGATTTAATGTGAGAACGATCTCTGGTACAGTTGTGTGATTTTTTTGTTCTTCATCATAAGAAAAAATACTACTAGCACACAACCAAATAAAATATTGTATTAGTTGCACTAAAATATAAATACAAATCAATTTATATATGTTTGTTTTATAATGTTGTCTTTTTATATTTGCACATCCTTGTCTTAGCCTTTTCTTTGAGTTGTATGTAGCCTTAAAATTCTGTCAGTGTTTCTGAATAAAGCATTCAGTTAACAGCCTTGATTGTTCTTTCAATGCCTCATTTGCCCTGTTCATTTCATATCAAACAGATAATTGCTTAAAATATGCTCGAAGTTTTAACTGATTTTAGGTGCTTATCCCTTGAGTTACTTCAATAATTGAGCTGACTTTAAACATGTCAGTGATTTACAAATCGTCTCAGGAATCTGGGTAAGTGCAGTTCAAGAGTGTGGGAATGAGCCTTTGGCAATGATATAAATATTGAAATAGCCCTTATTGAAATATTCCTAAATGACTTCACCTGTGATAAGAAGGGGGGGTGTAGAGAGAATACTATTATAGTTTGGCGCATGCTTTCTAGAGTTGATATAAGCAGAAGAAAGTGATTATCCGTTGGCGCCACGCTGACAGCTAAACTGTTGAACCATTTTATGGGAAAGACCGTGTTCAGCTCAAAGCCGAAAATATGTTGACGAGCACATTATTGCTAACTTTGAATGATATCCTTAGCACACAGCCTTTTCTCCTGGACCTTCTCCAGTTGAACACACTGCTGTCTTTTTCTGCAAGAGAGCTACGCCACCATACCACAGTTTAGCCAGTCTTCTGATCAATGTTAGCTGTTTGTGTGCAATAACTTTATATTATGACTGGTTCTCAATATGGTATTACATTGATTTAAGAGAACAGGAACCTGTTAGCGTCACATACCGTAGAAATATTGTCTTATATCAGAGGTATGTCCACAAAGCCGTGCGTCAGTGTCGTATTTCTTACTTCCGCATGCCGCAGCAGAGCCCGGATAGCTCAGTCGGTAGAGCATCAGACTTTTAATCTGAGGGTCCAGGGTTCAAGTCCCTGTTCGGGCGTCGAATTTTTTTAAATTTGTTTTCTTAACACCTACTGAATTTCATCAGATGGCACAATTCAGCAACGGGGTTATTCAAATGCTTGTGTTTCGTTATTAAGATTTGCTACGTTTTTTTTAATTAACAGTTAACGTTATATGATCACATTCCCTGTCCAACAATTGTAACCATATGAAGATTATTCAAATAAGTGATCTACAATCTCTATGCCTCATCTATTACTGCCAGTAGCCTGGGACACTCTTCTGTGTTTGTTTTATATTAGGGTGATTTTATATTAGGGTGATCAAAATAATTTTATAAAAGTTCCTCAAAGCCAACATCATGAGATACACAACTGAATTATAAAGGATTCAATTATTCTTAAATGTGGTTACTTATTTTCATTGGACTCAGTAAAAAGGGTAAATATTGATCGAGTCAGACTCCTCTAAAATGTTATGTTTTAACTCTCGAGAAGCAAAGACTGCTCAAACAATGCTAAATGACAGGTTTGCGAACATTAATCAAATGTTAGATGTTATTGTCCATACTGTCATGCGTCTATAGTGCAGCACAAGGATAAAGTCTCCGAACATTTAGCACTCAAGCATAAGAATATGTTACGATACGCACAATATATTATGCAAGCTATGGGTAAGCCCAGTTTCAGTAGGAAGAAAACAGTACTCCTGGTAAATGGACAGGTGATCCAAATCCTACAATTGTACCAGTCTTGTGCCAAACATTAAACCATTCAATTTACTGCCAGTCACTGAAATGAAGTGGTTATTTTGCACAGTGGGACCTCACATTATGCTGCTGTTGGAGATGTTGTTTTTGGAGGAAAAAAATCTAACTAATTAGAGGATTAGCCTCACTCACAAACAAATAGCAACATCCCTGTAATTTACCTGAGTTAATCATGGGTATTATGTGAGGACAGTGGCTGGGAACACCTATAAAGCTGGGTGTTAGCGTGGGTCAAATAGCAACACTGAACACGAATCTGGCTGGCAAAGATGGAGCAGATTATCCTCCTGTGTGTGCTTTCCACTTGTCTCTCTGCTGTGCAGGCTCAGGTAAGTACACACGGACACGGGATGGGATGAGACTGATTTTTACTGGATCTTCCTGCAAATATGTCTTTTTTATTTCAGAAATTTTTGCTGACCCCCAAATGGATTCCCAGTGGCTTTAAAGGTAAGTGCTCTTTAGTTGAATCTGTCAATGTTTGACTGGAGTAACAGCCAATCGACTTGCTCTTTTTTTTATAGAACTTGAAGGACACAAAGAAGGAGCAGCAATGGATAAAATCATCAAAGTTAATGAGCTTCGTGGTAAGTTAGACACGGTTTAGCGGAGTTCCTTTGAAGTTCTCACATCATTGTTTAAAGAATAACTTTCTGCCGGTTCTGATTTATTTTGCTTTTGCATCTGTGTTAGGTTCCCAAATCATAGACGGAACTACCACTCTCAGAGAGGGGGACATTGCTGTTTCCTCTGGAAGGCGCTCTAAAGTCTGCTTTGCCCGGAGCTGCCTCTGGTCTAAATCAGTGGACGGACATGTCTATATTGCATACACACTTTCATCTCAATACTGTACGTAGTCTCAGTATTTGATCATGTCAGCCAATCCAGTCTAGCACTTTTATAGATTTACCAACTTCATATTGAATCATTTCTAAATTGCCTGTCCCCTCTCTGACCTTTCTTAACAAATAAACAGCTGATATTGACACAAAGCTGATAAAGAAAGGAATGGACAACATAGAGGACGGAACCTGTGTGCGATTTGTTCCTCGAACTCACCAGAGAGACTTCATCGACATCCAACCAAAGTCCGGGTAAGAGCTGTTTAAAGTCTATTGTAACAATATGCAAAATGTTTTTTCTGAGTCAAAAGAAAAATGCACAGTGCAGAATCATGTGTTGACTTTTTGTCCGCTGTGGAACTGTGTGTGTGTGTGTGTGTGTGTGACACTAGATGCTGGTCCTACCTTGGTTCTCGTGGTGGAAAGCAAACTCTATCTCTCCAGAACCCGGACTGCATGCAGGAAGGAGTGATTACCCATGAATTCATGCATGCCCTGGGCTTTGTGCACGAGCAGTCCCGCTTTGACCGGGACAACTACATCACTGTCATGTGGCCAAACATTTGGAGAGGTAATTTCCAAGAGCTTTGTGGGATGAAATGTCCACAAAAGTAAAATGAATAAATAAAAGTAATAAATGAAAATAAATGCATATACTATAAACACAAAGATTAAAAAAAATGTTACTACTGTGTTCAAATTCAGAAAGCAAATAAACTAACTGAAACTTAACACTGAATAAATATAAGAGTTTTATATTTGAATCTGCAAACAGATCGCCTGAGGAACTTTGAGAAGTTCAGGACCGACAATTTGGACCTACCGTATGATTATAGCTCAATCATGCACTTTGGGATGTAAGAACTACACATGGATCAGTTTCTGTTTTTGAAATTCTTTATTGTATTCAAACTAAATGATCTTGTGGTATATAGGTATGCCTACTCTATGGCTGGGGAGCCAACACTCATCCCGAAAAACAGCAGGAAGATAAAGCTCGGACAGGCATCAAGTCTTAGTCACATCGACAAACTGAAAATCAACAGACTTTATCAGTGTGGTTGGTACCAAACGTCCTCAACCGACTTCCAGAAGTTATTTTACATGTTGAATGTTTGATTCATTTCTGTGTCTCTCTGCAGATGTCAGGGATGATTAGGAGCCGAACTGATCTGAGGTGAAGCAGGAGTCCTCTGAAAGCCAACATAACAAACAGCAGTTAAATCATGTCGACACTTTCAATAAAGATTAATGCAAGCTTTCTATCAGCACTTCCTCTGTGTCCGTTGAGTGGTTTTTATTCAAACCTGTAGAATAGCTCCAGTGAAGTGAGTTAATATTAGATCATCTGCTTTGAAGTGGCCATCTACAAGTTAGACCCACTATATTGATAATGAATAATAAAACTATATATATATTAAAAAATATATATATATAGTTTACCAAGGTATCGGAAGATTACACAAGATGAGGAGAACACAAACCAAACTTGTTGCATTATGAGCAGACATGTATGCTTTCATATTTCAAACATTGCCCTTAAAATCTTTCAGTCTATAGTGTTTTACATTATTAAACTATCTGTATTAACATTAGAAAGTAAATCTCATCACCTGCTCCCACACTGGCTTTTTCTGCCGGTGCTTTCCCGAAATGAAACGATCCCCATGATAAAAATGGGAATAATATTTGGAGAAGGATAAGGTCTGGTTATATATACTTACCCCAGGGGACCAAATGACTGTTGTTGTCACAATCTGATAGTATATCACAAAATCACTGGTTGCCAGCTCAGTGAGACTCAAATTGCTGGTCTCTTGGTCGAGATGGACAGTTATCTTTCCAATAGTAACTGCTGAGTTGTAGCACATTCAACGGCAAAACACCTTTAAGAGTCTCATTTCTGAAAGTGCTGAGTGGTGAAGGTCAGCAGTCGGACCACCTGTTGTGGATCAGTAGTGGACTTGGGCAAATTACACCAACAGGATGATAAGAGGTCTTGACCGAAGTTCATCACGGTCGAGGGGACCAATCATTACCGAGCCGGGAGAGTGGATATATAGATTCCGTGAAGGTGGGGACCACATTAAACCTTCCGCATTGGAAGACAGTAAACTGAAACCCAAAACATGCATTCTACCATTTTGCTGCTGGGTGTCTTGTTCGGCTTGTTAACGCCAGCATACCTGCTTCCAGTTAAGGTCAGTGACTGAAAATATTATGGAAATTGGTTTATTTAGGTGCACTGTGCTCAGAATTATTCCACTTTTGTCTGACAGAATTCAACTGGAGTACATGAGGGCAAAGCAAGGTTGAAGAGGAAATACTCTGGTAGACGATCAATAATTGTGTTTTTACCAGTACCACATTTTCATGACGTTGACTTTTGTTCTCCTGATGGCAACATTTAAAACTTTTTGTATTTCTCCGCATTCCATGCTTAGATGAAATTTCAGACCGTGATGAAATGACCACAATGGATCAAATCCTGGACGTCAACAAAAGTAAGGAAACTGTGTATTACCATAGTTTGTATTGATCTAAGCTTGTGGAGGGAAACCTGATCTTTGTTAAAAGTTCATTTTCTCATCAGGACTGCGAGCTCCCAGAGGACTGTCAATAAGAGAAGGGGATATTGCCTATTCATACGTACGGAGTGCCATAAACTGTCCAGGGAATGCCTGTATGTGGCCTAAATCAATCGATGGATTTGTTTATGTTCCCTTCATCCTTTCTCCACTTTATGGTAGGACCTTTCACATTTAAAAAGGTGTTAAGATGATCTTTACAGCCCTACACCACAGTAATTTCTTTTCAAACGCAGATGACATGGATAGAATCACCATAGAAACTGGGATGCAGGACATTTCTGCTGGAACGTGCATTAAATTTGTTCCCCGCACTCATGAGGCCAATTTCCTTGATATTCAGCCTAGATATGGGTGAGAATTATTCCAACTTCTGGCTTGCTAAGCTTTGATTTTGCATCCTGTTGACATATGTGGCATAATTTGCTCTCTTCTCCAAGCTGCTGGTCATTTCTTGGTCAGACTGGAGGAAGCCAGACCCTGTCACTGCAGACTCCAGGGTGCATGTGGTCAGGAATTGCTGCTCATGAGTTCATGCACGCGCTCGGCTTTGTGCACGAGCAGTCCCGCTCTGATCGAGACCACTACGTCTCAATCGTGTGGAAAAACATAATGCCAGGTAAGGATGAGTGACAGACGCCTAGCATGATGTTCATTCCAATGATGACGCAAAGATCTTACTCACGTTCATACAAGATAAACCCGAGTTGCTCTCTCGGTTTTGACAGACCACATTCACAACTTCAGAAAACAGGTGACAAACAACCTCAACAGCCCATATGACTACAATTCTATCATGCATTATGGACGGTGAGCAGCATTCTAAGACATTATCATATATTGCTCATGTTAAAGCTGGAGCAACACTATTTCATATATTCTATTAATATTTTATGCAGATATGCCTTCTCTGAAGATGGTGGACCTACAATAATCCCAAAACCAGATCCTTATATTCCCATTGGCCAGCGCGACGGACCTAGTGCCCTGGATCTTCATAAAATAAATGTCTTATACGACTGTGGTAAGAGAACTTTCACTCAACCAGAAATAAGTTGAGTAATAATCATTAGTCATTCATATTTAATTTTTCTTCTGTTTCAAACTGTAGGCACCAATGAGTAACTGAATCCAAACAACTCTTCCCTCAGGTCCTCCCAGATGAGGAAAATAGTCAAGTGGACAAGTGCAACATTAATTATAGCTGATTGTCGATTCTGTAGAGATACTCCTATATTTATATGCAAGGCCTAAGCTTTTTTTCTTTTATTTCTTAGTATGTGTCTGTTTTTACATTGTGTTACCGTAATTTACCTGTGAGAAAATCTATTAATTGCTACATTGTCTGGCTAGTGAAAGCTGTATTACTTTCATATGAATAAAAAATACCCCTCTAAAGTGCTTGAGCTTTTTTAGATGGTCACATCCATACTCTGAAAGAGTCTGTGCTATTACTTTGCAATACTTTGCTTCTGTAATGCTTTTTGCGAGGTTCAAATAAACAAAAATGCATCATTAAACCTTGTGGTCTGTCTTGACTTTAGGGAAAACGTGAAAAAACGCACATTTGATCATTGTGTGAAAGCCATATTTCGCTATTTACCCCACCAGTTTGGGTCTATTTCGGTTGTTTTTTTTCACGTCGAATGGGTGAATTCGTGTCTTGAACTTTGCGCGGTCATTGTTGAATGAACGTATTTACATGGACTGTGTGGCTGGTCGCTGGCAGGGCGGTTTCTCCACAGTCTTGGTGACGCGTTGAAGGCGGAGCCATTATTCCCTCGCGCTAACACAACTGTAATTAGCTTAGCTAGTTAGCGCTGAGGTAAATTATCAGTGAAATAGAGTAATCTCTGTCATTAAACATGAGTGATAACGACAAAGGCCGGGTACGTATGAATTTTGCAACCTTTTTACAATATTGCCAGTTCTTGCAGCCGGTAAAATCATTAGGCTATGTTGCTAAATTGTGATATTAACGGGCTTTTGAGTGTGCTTGCTAAGGGTGGTTTTACAATGATGCAAACGTAGATCTTCGGCAAAAATGTATAATTATATTTGTAACGAGTCGAAATGAATTTATTTCGGGTCTATTGAAATCGCATAAATGCACATGAAAAACACTTGTTTAATTTTTTTAGCTAGCTAACGCTAGCTTATCGGCGGTAGCTAGGCCACGCGCTGCTAGCACTGTTGGGTCGGCGAAAACGTAACACAAAAACAACCAACATCAGCGTGAAAACATAAAACAGCTGTACTTGTTTTCGTTAAATGAATTGACTGAAGGTTACCTTTTGCTATTTTGGCAAATGTGGCGGTTTATATATTTATACACAGGTTTGTTTTTCTCTTGTTATTTTTCAATATTGCTAACCTTGTCGTGTGTCGAAATCGAAAGGAAATAACTAGAACATCGTTTTATGTTCATAAACTGAGTAATAAGCAAACGTTTAAAACATTTTCCCTCCAGTTACATGCGATTAGTGCCCGTACATGATGTCCCGTGAATTATATTTGCTAGTTAGATAGGCTGAATATTACTTACGTGATTTTTATTATTTTAATTTTTATCGTTTAACACATCAGTAAAGCACCGCAATAGAGTAAAGTTATTTATCAGCTTGAACTGGACGACCTCAAGTTAGCACCTCATTCACTTGTATTAACTCCTTCAAAAAACGTACCGGTGCCCCAGTCCGTGGACTGACCACGACTTCTGTTCATGGGATACTTGTCCATCCACTTGCAGACCACACCTTTAGAGTCCCTTGAAAGCCCAAAATTCTTGAAAGTGTTAGTGGTCAGTGTTACCGGGTCAGAGGACATTGAAGGCAGCTGACGGTCGAGTGCATGACAACACAGCCTTTTACTCACAAGCCTCCAAAAATATAATTAGTCCTTGTGATCCCTTGGACAGGAAAGCAAATAATGGTATTTTTATTGTATGTTCATTTACAATGCAAGCCATCATGTTTGATATTTCCATCTACGTGTTAAATGATTTTACGTGCTGGTGAAAGAGGTTAGTACAACTGAGTGGAAACTGCCTCTTGAGGTCGTTTGGTAATTTTTTTAGTCGGCATTTGTTTAATTTGGTGTAAAAGAAAGCACTGGGTGGGATTTAATCATGAGTATGACTAATTCACATTCAGTGGTTTTATATATACTGATGAGGACTTGGGCAAATTACACCAACTTAAATTGGTTGTAACTGGCTTAAATTTAGTAACTGGCTTAAATTTAGTTAATATGCTTTTAAAATGGAAAATGATATTTTTGCAAAGGAAATAAGGGGTGGAAATGAAAGGATATCATGGCTTATAGTAGTTCAGGGCAGATTCTGAATATATATATATATATATATATATATACCTGTACAGTATGCAAAAATTTCCTCTATTTCTTATGGAGACAGCTTTGGGTGTATAAGACGCAACCAGAGTTGATCCCATGCCCATCACCTTTCAATTTGAGCAGTATCTTTTAAAATGATTTGACTTTCGTTTGTTTTTGAGCATTCATCTTGTTTGGCTCCCAACAAGAAATTCATACTAGATAGTAACAGTGAATATAGAGCCACTGAAGGTGAAATTCCCTATCATGTCAAAAGATCTTGATAATTCATTAAAAGTTGAAAGAGAGTGCCCTTTTAATGGTAGTCATATATTCTTCATCCTTTTCTTTTTCATTAAGGTTAAGGTTGGACGAAGAAAATGCAGAAGAAGTCTCATGTCCACTTTATTTTCAATAATATGAAGCTCACGTGTGTGAAGCTGAATTGTTGAATGCATGCTAAAACATGACGAGGGAAGAAGTATGGGCAGTGTGTGAGAAGGGGGAAGTAAGAAGATGTAAGACAATTGAAGAAAGAAGAATAATGTCAAGTAATGAAGTTACTGAAATGAAGTTAAGGAAGTAATCTGGATGAGGTCACTGCGCTAAGTAATTTTCTGGTCTGTCAAATGCGTGCATGTTCTTGTTATTGAATACAACACAATTTAAATCATTGCAATATTATTTCACAACTGACATTTGTGTTTTCTCACCATGATGGCTTTTTAAATTATATTAATGTTAGTAATCTTATTTATGTCATACTTTCCATGACTATACAGAATAGCATTAACCTGCATTCCGTGTGCTTAATTCTGAGTCTTTCTTTTTCTTTACTCTTTAGAGGATAGTATTAATTTTAACATATATACTTATTTTGTCAAATGTCTTGGTGTATCACCTCATTGGTGCTGACATTATTTGTTGGTGTGTGTGGTTCTTCAGGAGTCTCGCTCCGCGTCCCGGAGCGTGAGTCCACGGCAGTCTGAAAAGTCGGCAAGCTTCTCCCCAGCTCATTCAAAAAATGGTTCCCACCAGTCCCACCGCTCTCGCTCTAAATCTTGGTCTCAATCCAGGTCAAAATCTGGGTAAGTCACACGACTTCTGGAGCTGCGGCAGCATTAAAAATGTTCCTGCTGAATGTGAACATGCCGTGGTGTGTAATGAATTTACAAAGATACGGATGCAAATTTCCAAAAATCCACATGGGATGCTGAACTCTGTTTCCCCTTCCACAGCTCCCGTTCCCGCCGTGGCTCACGCAGACACTACAGCCAGTCTCGCTCCCACTCAAGGTCCTCCCATCACCGATCCCACAGCAGGTCCTACAGTGGAGAGCGCCGGCGTAGAAGCCATAGCCACTCCCCCATGTCCAACCGCCGCCGGCACATCGGCAACCGTGTACGTCCTTCTTCATCCGTGTTTTAACATTTTTCCAGATGTTTAAAAAAAAAAAAGATAATTGTATGCAAATCTTAAAAATCTTTTGAACTGCAGGCCAATCCAGACCCAAACGCCTGCCTTGGAGTGTTTGGCCTGAGCCTGTACACAACAGAGAGGGACCTGAGGGATGTCTTTTCTAAATATGGCCCCCTGGCAGATGTCAGTATCGTGTACGATCAACAGTCAAGGCGCTCCAGGGGCTTTGCCTTTGTTTACTTCGAGAACACAAATGATGCTAAAGAGGTAAAACAGTATGCCCATCTTTTAGTTAAAAAAACCTTCCCTGGGTTACACATGCACTCAGAATGTCTTTTGTTAGGCAAAGGAGCGAGCGAATGGTATGGAGTTGGATGGCCGGAGAATCAGGGTGGATTTCTCCATTACAAAGAGACCTCACACCCCAACACCTGGAATTTACATGGGAAGGCCCACATAGTAAGTCATCAGAATCTTGAGTTTTGGGTGGATTGAGTGGGTGTCTTGAAATCGACGATATGATCTGAAGAGCTATGGTCGTCTTTTTTTTTTTCCTTACATGACCTTCAACATAATGCATAATATTAAAGTTTTCACTGTGGAAAATATCTGTATTGTAGTTTCATAGATTGGTGTTCTCTTTTGTCTAGTGGTGGAGGTGGTCCCAGTGGTCCTCGCCGCCACTCACGCGAGTCACGTGACTCGCGCGACTATGATCGTGGATATGACCGCGGTTATGATCGTGGGTATGACAGAGGTGGCTACGAGCGCTATGACGACCGGGAATACTACAGATCCTACAGGTGACGCTCCCAGTTTGCTTGCTCTTCCTGGGAAGCTGATTCTATGCTTGTGCTGTTTTTGTTTTTCCAATACAGTTCAAAGATACTTTATTTATCCCAGAGGGATATTAAAATTAAATTAATTAGAAAGTAAAATTTCCGTTCGCCGTCACCGAGAAACTGAAAAATGTTTGTTTTGTTTCAGACGGAGATCTCCGTCACCGTACTACAGAGGAGCAGCATACAGGTCTCGGTCAAGGTCCCGTTCCTATTCTCCCCGTAAGTGCATCCCCTGAAAAACCAAGCTGTCCTCAAGCATTTGCCAGTTACTAATTAGTTTTAATTATTCTAATGAATGTCTTTTTTTTCACAGGTCGCTATTGATCGTGTCTAGACGGCAAAAGTCTCCTCTTCCGAAGAACAGACAGAAAGTGCTTATGAGTGATATGATTTACTTATCGGTTCTTTTTCTGTAAGTGATAGTTAGGTTTCCTAAATTGGAGTTGTATGAGAACTTTTTTGTAGAATTGCTTTATGGCAGCATACCTGTGATTAATTGTAGTTAGTTGTTACTCTTCTGTTCTTTCCTTTTTAAAGAAAGAGCCTATTTCACCCCCAAAAAAGGCATCTGCATGGAGCCACACAGAGGACTTTGTGCCACTTATTGTGTCGGTATTGTAGAATCATCTATGTGACGACAGTGTCATTGGTCATAGCCTCCATTCTGCAACAGCACACTTATGTAAAGGCCCCATAATCCAAAATTTAAAAATGGCTAGAAAAAACAAGTAGTTTAATCTTGCAGAATGTTTGAGCTGCTAATCTGCCTCATATATTTTAGTTTTTTGTGTTTACTCATATAAATTCATATCTAAAAGAAAAAAACAAACCCTGAAGTTAAAAACACGTACCTTTAGGCCAGGTTTGACCTCAGTCTCCCTCATATGGGCAGCATCCGTTCTCCTTATTGTGTGTTGACAGCCTCATACAGCCTCCCTTTTAAGAAACCAAAACATCCCTTTGAGCTGATCACAAAGGCTCAGTTCACTCAAACATGATCAGTAAAAGTAGACTGGTATAAGTTGTAGGGTAGTCCCCTTGTCATTTTTAAATTATAAATGTACAGGAAAATATATCTGTTCAACATCTTATATTACGTTGTGCTTTTTGTCATGTGCAAAGGACATCCTCAGCAGATTAAAAGGGAGTTCCTTTTTTCAACTTTGACTAGCGTCTTTCCTTGCATTCCCTGACAGCTTACATGCATTAAAAACAGGGACATATTGCTGCCCTTTTAGAAAGTTCTGTGGTATAACTACTGTGCAACTTTAGTTTTCTCAGCTCAACAATCAACACTGCCGAGTGTATTTTCAGAAAGAGCCTCCTGGGAGCCCTTAAACTGTCAAATTAAATCAAGACAATAGCAAAGCAAGCTGAAATACTGACTGTTATGTGCTGACTAAATATATTCAGGCTCCTTGTTAACCTTTTTTGTTAAGGGCTATGATTGGATCTTGGAAGGCAGCAAAACCCGCACAGAGAAAGTGAACCAACATAATATGAATGAATTCATCTTGTAAACAGTAAAAAGTGGAAATAGTTTGGAAATGTGTGCCTTTAACCTTGTGTCAGTGCTCACTATGGCCCTTGAATTTTCCGACCAAGTTTTGAAAACATTGATGGCTAAATGGGTTTGAATTGTGTATGTGCTGTTCGAATAAAGTGGGCCAAAAATGTAGCCTGAGCTGCATTAGCTTCAGAGGACTGCAGACAAACATCTACCCCTGCTGGCCACAGAGGAGCCCTGAAAGAGGCGCAGCACTCTAAGACGTGGAACCTTCCCACAAAGTGTTAGTTTCCCATTTATTTCTTTATTAATTTAAAAACATTCTCCAGTAACATGGAGCCGCAAAAGGCCATTTCTCCTCAATATGTCTGGCCTAATTCTGATTCAATTTACAGATAATGGTGGGGAAATTTTGTCAGTTGTGGTGTGTTTTAAGACGTATTGAAATCATTATAGTATCTAGAAAAAATAATTCAATACACCAAATCATTAAAGGTTCATTTGAGCGTTTACTTGCCACTTAAGAGTACTACATAAAAAGGAAATGGCAAAGAAACTAGTGATAATGCCTGTATGCTTTTTATTAGTTGATTTATTAATTGGCGTCAACTTCCTGTGTTTATGTTATGGACACTCATGGCTTTGGGAGGGAGCCCTTCATATTATTCATATTTTCATTGATGGGTTAATTGAAGGTTGAGATAAAGGGGCTGTAGTTAAAACAATATCCATTATTGATCAAATGCTGTGAGCAGTGCAGTGAAAGTTAACGGATGACAGGGTTGTCTATCAAAATCCTCAGTTTAAGGCCGTGTTAATCTAATAAAGACCCTTGAATGGAGTGTCCTTTGGCAGAGCTGAAAACAGGGGAGTCCAGTGAAGACACTTCCCGCTCGTCACTCGGCTGACCACACCTTGGAAACTGCCTTTTTTATTTCCATGTTCCACCACAAGTCTACATGTATGCGCGTGTCTTTTTTATTCGCATACCGGTTCTCCCCACGTTCCTTAAATGCCACATCCCTTCCACTTAATTTTCCTTTTTAGAGTGGAACTCTGTTTTTCATTGTTTTAGGGGGGGTTGTTGTATTATTTTTCAGCACACTGACCCACTTGTGCATGACACACAGAAGGTCTAGCAAACACGAGGGCATCTCACTGTAAATGCTGAAGGCCTCATCTTTATCCCAATCTGTGTATTTGCACGTTCCCCTTGTGTGATGTGTTTTAAAATGAATGTGTAACTATTTACAGCAGCTGACAGCTTGCTGCTTGTTTGACTCATGATTGTCAGTTAGCTGCAGAAAAATGGGGCCCACAACTGTGCGTGCAATGACATCAAGAAAGTAACTAAAAGGGCTGTTTGGTCAACAGGCCGCAGTTTGAGCATTCCTCTGTTCGCACACTGACGTAAACAAGGCGAGAAGGAGCGGTCCCTCCTGCGTCTGGCCCCGGCCTCCTGCACCACAGAAGGGTGGCAGTAAAGCTCCGGAGCTGCGCACGGTCACATGCACAAATGCTCAATTGCTGTTGGCAAAAAGGCTCCACCCCTTAGTAACGAGTGGAGGTACAAGACTGCACATCCGTGCCTGAACGCAGCAGCCGCAGCCATGTGCTGACATCTCTGCTTTTGTCTGAGATCCGCCATAGCCCGGCCTCCCTCCCAAACACACCTATGTGCGCCCATCAAACCGGTGGCACAGAAAATAGATAAGACGAAGCCACATGAGCTCCAAACGCTGGCAGAGGGACACACACACACACACACACACACACACACACACACACACACACACACACACACACACACACACACACACACACACACACACACACAGACACACACACACACACACACACACACAGCCACACACACACACACACACACACACACACACACACACACACACACACACACACACACACACACACACACACACACACACACACACAGGGGGGGTGGTTAGGGTTACCTCCTCCTAACACTAGTAAGGAGCAGGAATCCCCCCACTTCTTATCAGCTGCTAAAAATAAATAATATCTCTGGGTCATATTTTGGACTTGGAAAATGAAAGGTGTCAGAAAGGTTTACCAGCAAAGCAAAGTGATATTTCTAAAAAAGACTCGGCAATGGATGGTTCATCTTAACAGTTATTTGTGCAAGGACAAGTTGTGCCAGAAATCGCTGTGTTGGTTTCACTTTCTGTACGCCAATGATTCTTAACTCATTTTTTTTTTCAAACTGCATTTTATCTTTCGCTTTTTGTTTCTACTTGAGACTGATTTCCTCGGAATTGCAGGTAAACGGGGGTGTGCATACGTCAAACAGGTGTTCACTGCAGCGCACGGGGGCCCCTCTGCCCTGCTCCTCTCCACAAATCCATATTCCTGCGTCGCTCATAAATAAATAAAGGGCCATCCGGGGGTGGGGGGGGGGGGGGGAGCTGAGTGATAGCGTTCGAGTCGACGAGTACAGTGACAACGACTTGATTTTTTTTTTCCACCCAGCAGCAGTCCTCCTTCACCTCGCCGCTCCCAGCCTGGAGGGACCCGCGAAGGCACGGCCCTTATTATGATTTGATGAAATAAGCCCTCTGCCTCCTTTAAGCCCAGCCCTTCGCGGAACGCACCCAGAGCCCATCATGCCACTTTCAGACCCCGCTGCACTTTCCGCGCCGGACGAGCTGCTCTGAGCCCCCCCACATGCACCTCCAAACCTTTTTTCTGGTGATTTTTAAGGGAGATTTTATTTAGAGGCGGCGCTTGTTGGTTCCGGAGTAGCGTCGTAACGACACTTTTTTTCCTCCCCCCAGTCCCTGTTGAAAGAGTTTGACCAGGGCCAGAGTTGGTGCTGGGGGGTTCGCTTATATAGCTTAGTAATAACCTGGGCTGATTGCTGCGTTTTTTTTTAAAATCTCATTATTTTTTCTATTTTATTTTTTATTTTATTTTTTGTTATTTTTTTTCCACTACTCTGAATATCGCCAGTGTCTCACTCTAAGATCTGACAGCCTTTCGAGATTTTTCCTTTCAGACCATGAACAAACTATATGTTGGGAATTTAAGTCCGTCGGTCACTGTCGAGGACTTGAAGCAGCTCTTTGGGGAGAGGAAGCTGCCAGTGACCGAGGAGGTCCTGCTCAAATCCGGCTATGCTTTTGTGGACTTCCCTGATCAGAACTCGGCCATAAAGGCTATAGAGACTCTTTCTGGTAAGTGTGTGGATTTGATAAGTGATGCTGCTGCTGTCGGGAAAATATCTTTTTTTTTTGTTGTTGTTCCCAGCGAGTCGCACTGAAGGAACACAGCGCGTCCGAAACGTGAAATATTAGTTATTGCTTGTGTTTTTGCTCCTGACAGTGTTTGCAATCGTGTGCCATCAGAGTGGAGGTGAACGCTCACAGTCATGCACGCTCCAACATAAATTGGATAAATGATCGATCGCAGGACCCACTCGGGGATTTAGTGCCCGTTTTTGCTTGAAGAAAACACGAGCCGTCGTAACGCAATTAACGCGCACAATAACCTTTATTTTGGAGATTCCGATGGTGCGGGGCGCTACTTTGCAATCACCCGCAGGAATGTATGGGATGGTCTGATGGTTCGGGTAGGCATAATTATTTTTCACTTATTTTTTATCTTGATTTTATTGAAGAGAGCAGAGCGACGCGAGCGCGGAAAACTTGTCAGATCCGTGTTCCTCTGATGTCTGGCTATGTTTTTACGAGGTGTCTTGGAGGTGGGTCACGGGGGTCCGGAGGAAAAAGCTCATAAACAGGTAGCTGAGGGGGACGAGGTGAGACGCTAATTCCGTGCTGCGCCAGGCCACTCATAATAGTAACCAAAAGCCGTGTTCGGGCTCTCGCGGAGCAGCGCTTCCAATTCTCCGTCCCGCTGGGTCAACAGCGACAAATAACAGGCAGCCTACCCACGACAGAAGGAGTACAAGTCATTCTCCTTTCAAACCATCTCCTCTTTGATGTTGCATTCTTTACTGAGAGCTGAAAAATATCCCTCATCGCACTGTGAGAGGGTTTTGTGGGAGTGGAAAGCATGGCTGCCCATTCCCCCCCCCCCCCCCCAACACTATATAAGCTCACCATGCTTCATTTTGGCGCCGATAACCTCAATTGTCACCCGCAAAATGTGACAGTGTGGGTAGATTAATATAAACATGTGCACTTTGTCCACCGGCGTGCGCGCGACGCGCCCGTGCAGAGTACTTTTTTTTAGGGGTTGCCTGTTTGAATGGGGACGCACCTACTTGGTGAAGTGATTCAAAGTGTTGGTGTGTCGGTCTGCCCGCGTGCATTGTTGCTGTTATGACACACGGCTAACGTTACACTATCAATTTTCGCCCCTACAGGTAAAGTTGAATTACACGGAAAGGTGATAGAGGTAGACTACTCTGTTCCCAAAAAACTAAGGTAGGCCCACGACCTGACACACACACTCTCTCTCTCACACACACACACACACACACGTTCACGCACACATTTATCACACGCCTATACTGTGCTGTGCCCCATGGCAGACTGTGTGACCTGTAGGCTTCCGCTGAGAAATCTAGCAACCACATTTCCCTCGTTTTCTCGTGAACGTGGGGCGATTTGTGCCACGCCGCCGCAGTGTTGTTGCTTGGTGGCGAAAGTTGAAATTGTGTGGTGGTCAAACAAAAGGGGGGAAAGCGACAAAGGAGCAGTTTTAGTCCCAACATCCGTAAAACACACGGTGGCTCCTGCCATATCGCGTGATCTGCAGCGAGGCCTATCCCACTGTGGGGACACACTAACGCAAGATTCAAACACGTAGCAGCTGTTTCTTAATTGAAATTGTCAAATAACTTCCAATCATTCTTTCAAACGTACTAATATGCCTTTGTGCGATACTATTTTCTATTAACCTCTCCCCCCACAATGGCGTCTTTTCCTATAGCTACGTAGGCGAGAAAGCTCACAGTAAAAACTGTTGCACTGGATTGTTCGGCGACTTGCATGCCAATCACTAGTGCTTCTCAAATTACCATAAGAACTACGTGAAATGTGTGTGTGTGTGTGTATGTATATATATGAAAGGCGAATTTTGTGGGCGAAGAAAGCAAATCTAGAAGTCAGCCTTTAAGTCCCCAGCCAACACGGCTCTAGTTATTTTACCATATTGTCTTCGTAATTTACAAAGTCGAGAATTACACAATGTTACGAGTGTTTTTTTCATAAAAATATATTTTTTTTCCCTGTACGTAATAATTAAGCATGCGCATTAGATAGATGACGCAGCACTCTACCCACATACGTGTATTTTCTTCGTAAATGAGACATTATCCTATAAGGAAAGGATACGTCGCGTGACAAAAAGGTAAATATTCAGTCCCCTGTGGAAGAACACGTGACCCTTACTTTATGTGCTCCCAGCATAGTCCCCCCCCTCTGGTGCAGGCTACACTTTCCTGCATCACAGCCCCTCATTTTTTTTTCGCCGTGCAACCCAGCAGAGACTTATTATATGTGTTTAAAATCCGCAGTGATCGAGCTGTGATGTTGTTTCCTTGTTTTAAGGTTCGACATGAAGGACTTTTTGTGAGCTGCAAGGCGCAACATGGTGTTAAAGCCTGCGCCACTCCCCTCCGTTAATGTGCACGTAGGCCATGGAAATGCTGGAGAGCCTCATAATGGCTGCCATGATGGCCCTGCACACAGCACGGCTATAGGCGGGATGAAGACAGAGCGGACGGCCATACAGTACATGTGACCGCCCGCATGTTCCAATCGGCAGTGTGTGCAGCTGCTGGACCTGAGTGCGAGTCCTGGAAAAAAAAGGGCCTTAAAGCGAAATCTTCGCCATATTTGCGAGCTCCACGAGAGAGTAGCGTACGATGCGTACAGGTGAACACATTGAAACAAAGAGCTACCGTGAAGTGGAGGATTGGAGGTCATAACATTTGTTTAGTTCCTGTTAAGGAGAGTAATTTCAATCTGAATCTTCCCAAAAGCTTTCCTGCGTTTGTTTCAGGCTTTTATGGCAGACACGTTTACGTTGATTTAATCTTTTAAGACTCTAATCCATTACTTGATCCTGTACTTCCAATACTTATTAGAATAATTTATGGATGTTTAACTGGCGCTAATCTTGTAAACATATCATTTGAATTTCTTATCAAGACACATTGAGGAACACGTGATATATTTAATAATCCAGCTTCAGATTCTCTCTTGATATTTTTCTACTATTTATGTTTTTTGAGAAATCTTGTAATTAAATAATAACATTATAATTATTTAGATTTTTAACATATTGTTATTGTATGGAAAGTAGTGTTAGGCAAGGCGTGAAGACTCAGCTAATTTAGTTAGATAATTTAGGAAGTGGTGGGAGCTTTCTGTGTCGTCCTCAGGCCTGTGAAGCTGTTGTAGTTTCTGCTGCCCTTTGCTGTGATTTTCAAGAAAATATACATAATTTTAGTGTGGAATGCCTTTCATGTGTACATTAGCATATTTGCATTAACAATTAAATTGTGTCTGTTTTTTGGAAAATGTATTCTGCTCATGATGCTGTATTTTTGGTTCTGCTTTGCTGGCTAGTTAGTTTCTTATTTAAAGGGCACTGGGCCTTTTTTTTAAAAGTGGGTGAGTTGATTGTCTAATTTATACTTTAAGAGCAGTTTCTACACAACACATTTTATGGATTAAACTTCAGATTGTTTCAGAGGAATTATCGTGTTTTTACACTACAAATATATTGGTATTTGTAAACAATAAAAAACTTTTAAATCCCTTGTTTGATAAAATACTGCATGATTACTTGCATATCATTAACCACAAATTTTCTTTAAAAATGAAAAGGGTGTCTTTATTATTTAAAGACTCTTCTATAAATGTAGGTTAAAAAATACAAAAGATAAAACAAGTAGAGTTATTTCTAAATGTTAAAATGCTGCATCTATATTTTAGCAAGCTATTAGTCAGATTAAAATTTATTTCTTTCTTATTTTAAGTTATTTTTATAATTTAAGGTTGATACATAATTATTGTTTGAAATATAGACTTGTGTCAACAACCGGTGCAACTGAATTTATTACAAATTCTGAAAATGTATATGTCTATGCAAGTTTTATTTGAAATCTGGCAAAAAAAGGATTTGTAATGCGTGTATTTAGTCATGTTTAGATTGGAGGCTTGAAAATGAGTGTACTGGGAGAGGAACATGCATTTTCTTAAACTGTAGAGCGTTTCTTAGACTTTTGCTGTTGTGCTTTTCTGATAATGGCCCATTATTGCATAATACATCAGAGAAAATGACTTTCTGTGCCAGTGATTCAATGGAGTTTATCACACAAGGAAGCAGAGTGTGACATGCTGATAATTGATATGGGTGCTTCATGAATGAACCTTTAGCTTCTCTTGACTATCCAGAACTTGGACAAATAGACAAATCGCTCTCGCTGTGAGACTGATCAATAACCTGTTAACAGTATTTAGCAAGACCACGTTGATGTTGGGGATAAACACAATTAATGCTGCCAGCCTGAAAACCGTAAGAGTTTGTTTTCCTGCTTAACAGCTGATAGTGATAAAACCAGAGTTTTTCTCCTCCTCATTATCCCTCCTACTTAACATGAAAGGAAAGCACAATTAAATGGAAAAGTTCTAAACTTGATATTTAGTGCTTCTCTTGAGCTACACGCCACTCGGCCTGTGCGAGAACGCACACCGCTGTTCAATGCCCGTCTATTAAACACTGTGTTGGAAATGAACTTGTATGTATTTCAAGAAACAAAACACAATTCTGTAATTTCCTTTTTGATCAAATGGATACAAACCACCACAGTGTTGCCCATGCAGATGTGCGTGTTGGCTTGTTAGTGCGCGCTGAGTCAAAACAGCGAAACGCGATAGCCATCAGTTGATCCACTTTGAATCCATTAATGCTCCCCAGTTGATCCTGGTTGAAGGGGAAGCTCTCCTGTTCAGGCTCCGGTTTGGTCCGGAGTGACAGCGGGAGCCACGTCCACTGTGCCCTCCCCACGCCTCCCCTCACCCGTCCGTGAGGAGGAATCCCACCTAGGAGGGACCTGCTGTAACATATGTCATCGAGCGCTTTTTTCACGTCTTTGTTTATCTATTTTTTCTGGACTCCAACTTTCATGAGTCATTAGGGTTGAGAAAGAAAGTACGTTAAACGTTGCATATGGATATATGTTTCCAGAGGCTTTGTTTTGGGACCGTAAAGGCAAATAAAACTGATGTCTGTTAAAATTTAGACAACAAAAACATCAGTTTGCTTGCTATTGATCAGACAAAAAATTTTTTTTTAAGTGTGTTCGGGCTACATTTCAATTTCAGTCTTGCTCAAGCCATGCTGAATTTATAGAGCAGTTATTTAGTTTTTCATGAGTGCAGTTTTTTTCCCTCTCCTGAAGTTAGAATAGGCTTGTGAGTGCAACAGAGCACATAGCTTAAGGGAGCAGCGTAGATCAGTTGTGAGAGAATTGTAAATTCATTGTTTGTCTATCTAACCCACGAGATCGTCGTCAGAGCTCCGCGAGTCGGAAGCACCTTACCTCTCTTATTTCTCCTTTAAGAACGCTGGCATGTATATCCCAGCCGCGTCAGAAGTGACTGACATGTGAGCAGGCTGCCGTTCGCATTCCCCGGCAACCTGTTGCATGACTAACATGTTACGGTGGCATTACACTCGTTACAACCGGGATTTAAATAATCACCCGGGCGAGTTTTAGCAGTGAGGAGGTGTGGGAGGTGTGTCTGGAATGGGGAGTATTTCTGCTATTTTGTGACTTAGTCTGTGACTGAGCAATCAAAGTGTTCCTCAAATAAGTGGAAAAGTGGTGACTGCATGCCTTTTTTTCACCCAAGGGGGGGGGGGGGGGGGGGGGAGCGCTCTTGTCACTAGCAGTTTTACTTCAATACAAGACGTGGGGGTTGGATTCTTCTGTCTGTGGTTTAATTTGTGACCTTACTGTTATGCATTACTTCATTCAAGTTCTTATCTCGAGACCATTTCACAGATGGAGGCCAAGATGGAGGAAAATTGAGCCCTTATTGATCAGACCTGAACGGCATGAGCTACAAACTGCCTGCCCGATGGTAGATTCTCATTGGCTGACTGGGGTCAGCTCCTGCTTGCAAAAGAAGAATAGAAAAATTCTAATCTGCCGCTTGTTTTTCACGTCTGAAAATTGTCATCCCTAATGTACCGATGGCTCAATGTCCAACCAGGAATGCAACATGGTTTGCGTGTACGTAACAAAAGCGGGATTGTGATTGCCACCATCTCGACCCTCCAGAGGAAGCGCCCGCGTTGTCACCAGCAGATGTTAGAGGACTTTGTTTTGCTAAGCGGAGTTTGATGAATTTCCGCAAATGAATGTGTTGGTTGCGAATATTTAATGAGTTATAAATCAAAATTATGAGTCGCAGAGTGTGCGCCCAACTTCCCTTTTGGGAAAGTAATTTGAAGGTACAGCAGCTGCTCCGTCTTTCGCCCCTTTTCGGTCGGCATCCCCCTGCCGCTCAGCCTGTTACCTCTGCCCGACCGTGTGCAGCATGAGAATATAACAGTCAGGGAGAAATGACACAGAGAAGCAGAGCCCCTCTCACCGGTCGGCGAGTCCCGGTGGGCCCATGGGGGGGGGGGGGGGTTTGGATGAGGATGGGCAGCTGGGACGCACAGCAAGTGGCATTTCTCACCCAGACCAACCCTGTCCTCGGCCCGCATCCCCAGCATATGAAACTGCAACGTCGGTGCAGCTGGAGAGATCGGATGGGTTTCGAGCAGGAAAAACTTCCAGGGAGCCATTCAGGGGTTGTGACGTGGAGGGAGCCATGTGCTGGGAGCACAGTGGCCCTGAGGCAGGTCAAATGGACTCTTAATCTCCTCCAGTGGACCTAGGCTCTACAGACAACCCCCAGACTCTCTTATTTTGCTTTTAGAACAGAAACAGGGCCACAGGCCGGACCCCGAAGAGGAACCGGCTCCCCCCACGAAATGACTGCCTTCATAAGATAATGATAACTAGCTGGCCCTAAAAAGTGTCACTCATTGATCACAGATATTCAGGGACCCCTGGACTAGAACTTCTCTGATTCACATTGCTTGCTTGAAACTTTACAAATGACAATATTTGCGAAAAAAACCCACAAGAAACAAAAGATAAGTGTCCAAAAAAAAGTGACTCAGAATGGTCACACACAGATGGCAAACAGGATGTTTGATGATCCAATACTTTGACCTGTTTCTTCTATTATTGTTGTTTTGGCTCCTCAACATTCGGTTTTCCATAGTGTGTTATAGTTCTGTACAGAGACTTTAAGAAGGAACAGTCGGAGTAAGCTCAGCTCAAAACTTTAAAAGCTGCAGAGCGACAGCGGGCGACACAGGGAGGAGCAGCATCTCTCCAGCGTTCGCCGGGAGGAGAACTGTTGCCTGGCAATCGAGAAAGCAAAACTATGTCAAATTCATCTCGTATGAACACATGGCTAAATAGTTTCTTCATTCTTCAATATGTTCAAATCAAACGTTCTTGACCTAAAGAAAAATGGGACACTTAGAGAAGCGTACGTTTATTCGCTGGGCCCGGTGGGTTTTTTTTTCTTCTGTGCAATGCCGTGAAGTAGGAAATGTGAGTAAAATTGTTGTCTTGGTTCCGTTTATATTCTTTTATGTCAGGGAATGCAAACTTTAATAAGATACATCACACTCTGAAGAAAAGTAAGCTTATTTGTGTCTCAGTATGGCAAATTGGTTTGTAAGATCTCAAAAGTGATCCCGGGAACGTCCATAGATGATGTCAAAGAATTCTTCGCAGATAGCTGCTGTAAAGCCGTAGTAAAAGAAGCGACCCATGTACCAGCAGGAATAGCTTTTGATATCGGGGTGTTTGATGTCAGCGTTCTATGAAGCAGCAAATGTCGAAAGACGGGGAGACGGGAGTCTTCTGACATTTCTGTTGCTCTGATGTGGGAGGCGAGCTGTTGGGCTCATGCGTGTGTCCGTGTGTGTTTACGGGTCGGACTGCATTCGGTTCTAACTGTTCCAGGTTAAGTTCTCCACGTCGCCTAGGAAACCGGTTTTGAGTGTTTTAACGAGTTCAAGGAAGAGATCTTGAACTAGGAAGGCTTTTCAGAAAATAAACACAAGTGCTCTAGTACCCCCCCGACACCCCCACCCTCCCGCTTCATCCCAGCCCCACTTACAAAAGTTCAGTTTAGCGCACGACACTCTTAAGATTCCCCCTGCAAGTGAGCATTGATATCATTTTCAGCTGGATGATTGCAGGTTAAGTTTGGTGTGAACGTCTGTCAGTTTGTGAGTCCTGTAATTTTCATGCGTTCCCAGGGGAGTGGTGTCGGTCCACCGCTCACAGCTGCAGCCCAGGCGTGTGTCAGTGGCTCCCGTTATGGGCAGCGCAGTGGTCAGAGTGCTGACTTTATATGACAGTGAATACATAACCCAGGAAGGTGCCTAAATAAAAGTGCCCGTGGAAAGCTGCTGCCGCCTGCTTCCCCCGAAGCCTTCGAGCGCTCGTGTTCCTTCCAGGAGTGCCCCCCTGCAAGGCGCTGAATGGGCTGTCCGTCCACGTCCCGGCCGCATCCCCTTTGTGACCCCACTTATTCACAAAACCCACTCAAAGCCGTCGGTTTCATCCTTTTCCATATGCATGCGGCGGAAGCAGGGAGCCGCAGCGCCGGCGGCAGAACAACACGTCCACACACAGCCGAGCCCCCCGACGCAACCTGCAGCACAGGCCGACCATTGTGCTTCCTCTGTCTCTGACGGAAGAGGAAGACGCAGGGAGGACTTCCGAGTGTGAGGCGAACACCCGCCCGCGTGCGCTCTCCCCTCGGAGAGTGCATCCGCTCCAGTGTTTCTGCTCCTGCGTGGGAAGAAACCAGCAGCGCAGATAGAGGGCGGCATTTCTCCCCCCGCCGGCCAGGCCGGCTGCATGGCCGCGCCAGGCTGGAGGTGTCCTGTCTTAGCAGGGTGTGAGGACTATGCTCACAAACTGCCAGATTTGGAAGTCGTGTGCGATCTCATGAGCCATTGAACACGATTTCCTGTCGACTGCGAATATCGGAGCCCCAACAACCTGTTGCTTGATGTAGTTAAAACATACTGCAGGACACACTGAGCGGGACAGACTTTTAGGATATGAACTCCTTTTTAGATAAACAGATGGTAATCTCCCTCGTGCCACCACTACATCTTTTTTTCCCTCAATAGTGGCAGTTTTAACTTCGGAACTTAAACAGGAAGCTTTCACATCCTTTCCTTTCCATCCACATTCGAAACCGTCAGCTCTCAGGTCTTACTTCCCCTTTTTTTTTCCAGAGAAAAGTAATTTAAGCATAAAGGAGATGATCAATTAAAGCGTCCTCCTTAAGAATGAAATCAATGCTGAATGTCTTTTTGCGGGGGAAGAATTAACTTGGAGAGGGTTGATAGATTATTTTCTAATTATGTTGTTTCCTTTATGAAAGAAATTAGTACAAAGTGAAACGAAGACACTACCAGAAAATGAAAAACTCATTCCACACACAAATATGACAGAGATAAAAAATAAACTAGGAAAAAATAATATTTTGAAACTCAGCAAATCAGACTGTAGAACTGTTTTTGCAGATAAAACAGTAAAAGGAGAAAAATCTCTCTTAAAGCCAAGGACATTTTCAGAAAATTTCAATGAATGATCTAACAAAAGAACCAAAGTCTTGTTTTGTTTTTGTAATGTTTTTACCAGCTCTGGATGCTGTGAAATGTCTTTATTTTTCTGTTTTGGTTTCATTTTGGGAATCATTGTCTTTGCCGTTTTTCTGCTTTGTGCAGCAAAATGTCGTTTTCTCTTTTATTCTTCTGTGTGAGACTTATTGATGTGGCTGTGTTCTTTTGCTACATTTTATTAGCGATTTTATTGTTTCTTCTTGTATTAATATTCCTAAAGTCAGCGTGCCTTCCCCGCCGTTTCTGCGTTCAGTTTAGTCTGTAATGCTGTTGTGTTTTGCTCTCAGGGACACAATATTTGAAACATTCCTGTGTGTTGCAGCCCTGAGCCGCGGCTGCGCTCGCAGGCTCTCCTGTAGTCTGAGCAGAAGTGCTGTTTTGTATTTGGCAGTTGTGATATGCCATAAAGCCTGTTGTTTTACGCAGCTGTGCCTGCTCCTGACTCTGATTTGCTGAGCCCAGAGATGAGCTGGGTAATGTGGGCCAGGCAGGTGCTGGGGAGTAGGACAACTCCATCTGTCTTTCTGCCAAGTGACCCAGCACATGCCAATGCCCAGTTAGTGGCTTTAGGGACAGAAAGACAGAGCACGTACTGTATGTGAAAGACAGACAGGGGAGAAAGCTGCAGAGAGAAGACAGAAGAAGAAGAATGGGAAGTTACAGGGAAGGGGTGGCTATGTGGGAGGGTTTTTTTATACAACGATGTTTGGGGAGAAGAGGATTTTGCCTTCCTGGATTAGCCTCAGAGCTGCAGAAATACATCTGATTATTTAAAAAGAGGGATCCGTCCTGTGTTGTTGTTGTTGTCGTCATGCTGACCCTTCACAGTAGCTCCCTGGAAAAGGAGAATATTTTACAGCGAAGTGTTCGGGCTCACCTAACAGGCCCCACAGAGGATTCCCCAAGGGTACTGCTACCGGGCTTGTGTAACCTGGTTTGCTGTTTTCATGAGCTGGTGAAACAACACGCGGGGGCCCGAATGCACGCGCCGAAAACAAGCCGATCGATAGCGCGTTTGAATTTCGTCATGCGAACCTCGACAGGTCTCGAGTCTCTGCACATGCAACGCTCGCCCGTCCGACAATGCGGCACCTCGTCTCAGGCATGCAAACAGCGTTATGACACTGACTGATGACTCGCCTGTCCCTCCCAGGTTAAATAAAGCACACCCAGACAAATACCCGATTCGGTTTGAAGAGTGTGTCCGTAGCAGAGCAGAGCAGGGTTGAAGGACCCAAAGGCAGAACTGCGTGCGTCTTCAGCTCTTCAATTTGGTAAATATTTGATGCCGGAGCGGCCATGCGTGCATTGCTGCGAAAGGGGGAGGTTGCAAAAGTTAATGAGGTCTTTCCTTTAAGCACATTGTTGCCTAATCCCTTTTTTTCCCACAAAGATACTTTGCTGCCTGCTAAGGTGATTTTCATTCTTATTGTCAAACAGTAGAAAATGCTGCTGCAGTTACCCCCCCCCCCCCACCTCGCCCAGGGGACTGCCTCAATGCTTCTCTACTGCAGCACTCGGTATCTGCCCTTCACCCCCCCTCCTCCTCCTCACATGTGCATGTGTTGTGTCAGCGTACCACCTAGATGGATTATTGTCTCTTGCTGCCTCCCTCCCTCCAACCTCCAACGTCACCGCCCCCCCCCCCCCCCTACAGAGAGTAGCACAGAATGGAGCCTGCTACGTGTTAGCATGCGGGGGTGTGACTAGCATGCAACTGCAAGTTGTGAGCTCGAAGCTGCTCCATCGGACAGTGCAAAAGAGAGAGGCCGTTCATTCTTGGTAGATTTGTGGCTTCTGATATTTGGATTCTTCATCAGGGAGATGGATGTGCGTGCCGCGGTCCCGCCGACACCCCGGTGGGAAGCGGCAGGACATGTCACAGACGGCTGCTGAGAGGGTTTTGTTTCAAGTGGGGTGAGGAGCGACTCCGGGCTTTCGCTGATTCGATGTGGCGGGACAATAAATGACAGAGATGTAAAAATGACAAACGTCAAAGACTAAATTGACTTCAGTTTGACGTCGGTGGAGATGCGGAAGATGATGCGTCAGATGTGCTCACTTGAAAGAAGTAGTGTGATCCGGCTGGACCGGGGTTGGTTCTTCCTTCTTTTAGGCGTAATTGTTGCACCCTTTGATGCAATCCTTAGAGCGTTTCACCGCACATTAGCCAAGGTTTGGATCCCCGCACCCACAGCTTCGGATTCACAAACCAGGTTGTCTCACGCACACACAGATGGGCGTTGATATGATTAAAATACCACCAAACTCAGCTCTGATCCGCTTCCTCATTTGTTTGTTGATTTTTCTCTTGCAATTTTTTTTCTCTTAATTTTCCTGGTCAAAGGATCCACTACTGTGAATGTCACTCCCACGGTGAGGTCTGTTTATGATCAATGACGGTGATTTTGTGTTCCCGTTTGTCAGATCAACAGCTCAGAGCTCTTCAGAACTGTGCCACAGAGCGGATATCCTGGTTTCCAGAGCCGCTCTCGCTCCTTAGACCAGCCTCGTATGTTTTCTGTCAGGAATGATGAAAGCAGCCGGCCTTTAAATACTTGCAGATTTGTTTTGGTGTTTCAGCGGAGGAGTGTCGCAAAGTTAAGTGGGGCTGGAAACGCTTGTTCCCTTTGTGGACTGAACCTTTGATTGTATGCTAAATCTTTTTATTGCAACGCGAGTCGTGCTGGGCAGCATGAAGGTTTTTTTCTATTTGTCTCAAGACAAAATTACACAGTTGATTTGCCATAGATTAAGCCACGGCAAATCAGTCATATTGAGGATTTGTAGTTTCTCTCCTAACAAGCTCTGCCTCTTGTTTGTGTGCATTTACATCATGCTGCAGTGTTTGGCTGTTTGTTGCTGGGATCTCCCTTCTGGTCACATATAAAATTCTGCAACAACAAACCTCCTTTCGAGCTTTTCCACAATCTCCAAAAACCCTCCCCCCGCCTTCGCTGAATACTGTCCACACAACAAGCCCCTCCGCGCGCTCAGGAGGTTGGGCTCTCGACTTGAGATATCGACGCCGACTTCAGGATATTTACTCGGGTATTTATCGCATATCGATCAGGACCTACGCCCCCACGAGCAACTCTGGCAACTAAATTCCTTGACATACACACACAGAATACAGTCATCTAACCTCCATTTAATGCCCTCTCAATAACGCGTACACACACACACACACACACGGTGCTGCACCCGGCCCATCTCCTGTCCACTTTCTGTCTGTAGCCCCCCTGCCTCATTTCACAGAGTAGGTCAGGATCTGGAGCCGTTTTAGCTGCAGGATTAGAGTCAGACAGGGATAATGCCACTTCAGCCACTTGTGAGTCACATGACACAAGATGATCTAAGGTTTTGGGAGGAGCACTATAATGTAATTAATGAATTGAGGCTCTTATCCCTTTGACTCCTCCCATTTGTTGAGCCATAACTTAAAAAACATAAAAAAACACACCTTTCTTTTCATGGTGACAACACCAGCGCTGGAGAGGATGCGTTGTTTTTTCTCACCTTCTCTCTGGTGCCGCACCAAAAACAGCCAAAAACTGTAAGTTAATGCAACTATAACCTTAAACCTGTTAGTGCTGGACCCCCCACCAATCTGCATAAGTGCGTCCCATATACCTAATCCTGCCGCCCTCATAATCTCTTGATTGTTTATCACTTACTTTACGCACTTTATGAAACATATAAAAAACTGATATTAATATGTGCTAAATTTGATGAATACAGGTTTTATTTAAAGAAAGCCTTAGTGATTAGTTTTATTTATTCAGCCTTGAAATTGAGTAATGTCACAGTTTAAAAGGAAAAAAAAGCAACATTGCTTAACAGAGCACTCTGTACCAAAGCAGAAAATGTGCAACCAAATGCAGAAGGTTCATTTTCCACAATCATCTGAAATGAAAGTGAAACTGAATTGTTAAACAAACGCACCGATCGGCTTCTCGACTGCATGCCAGAGAAACTGAGCGGAGTGTGTCCGGCCTGCCGGTGACAGCAGCTCTGACTGGCAGAGGTGCGTTCAGAGACAGGACTCTGTTGACCACATTGTTTTTTTTTATTTGCCCCCAGTTCGTAATCGTGCATTATTCTCACTTAGCTTAGCGTAAAGAGGAACTTCCCTGCAGACAGGGGGAGGGGGAAAAAGGAGAGGAGGCAGAGTGTGCTCTTGTGTTTGTGTGTGAACAAGTGGAGCTGGCTCTCCGGGGGGAGCTGGAGGAAGAAGTGAGACGGGTAAAGAACAGGACTACGAGCAGCGACAGACAGACAGAGAGGGAAGGAAAGAGAAGCGCCAACAGTTTGAGGGCTTGTGTAAGGTTGAGCGCTGTACGTGCGGTAAGTTGACTCTGCTGGGACCCACACCTAAGGCAGGAGGGCTGAGCCTTCCAGCTACAGTATAATACCTCATGGCTTGCAGATTAAAGGATGAGACCTTAGAAGCAAGTCGCACAACTCGGCATAAAGCAAGAGAAGCGGCCATGAGGAGCAGCTTACGGCCAAGCCAGGCTGCACCGTCGCAGTAGGAGCAGGTCTCCACCTGTCCAGAGGCACTGAGGTGTGTGCCACACTCACACACAAGGTGCGCGTCCGTAGAGAGCAGCTCACACACACGCGTTGTAAGTGATGTTAGAGTTGTGAGTTGCGTCCCCGGTGACTGGCTTGAGTGCTCGGTGGAGGAGACTCGGAGCAGTCCCCCGCTGGTGGGGTAGAAACAAGGCGGAGCCGGTGTACACAGGACAGGACCACACATGATTCTGCAGGTCCACCGGAGTCGACTCTGTTTACTTTTTGTCTGACGTCAATGGCCGACTGCCAGAGGACCTCATTCCAGCAATGACAGACGGCAGCGTAAACGCTGTAACTGCAGCCCATTCCGTTTGCTGCCTTTTCTGCACGATGAACAGACATGACCGCTGCAAAGAGTTGGACCAAACTTTTGACACCTCCCACAAGTCTTACGCTGTGCCTGTGACTAAGATCCAACTTTTGGATGCAGCATGGATCTGGTGTTAAAGTCGCGCTTTGTGATTGAACTTCAACGGTTTATTTTATCCATCTTATTTGAACTGTAGCATAAAAATCTTTTCAGTGTAAATTTTAAAACTACTGGTGTAAAAATATCTAGAATTATATTTATTGAATACTTATTTTGATCTTATATATATGAACATTTTATGTATATTTCTTTGTCATTAAAAATAGATATGTATACATATTTTTTTATAACATAAAATAAACAATTGCTATAGAGTCAGTGCGCTTGTCTTCCTCTCCTAATATTCCACAGGCCTTAAATGCACCCACTTTAACATCTCTCATTTAGGTTTCAGTGATACTTCATCTAAGGATTTTTTCCTCACAGTTGTTTGGCACTTTGTGCTCCTGTGAGGAGACACAGCATCCAATTCTGCTCTAACACATTTGAACCATAAATTAGTATCTGTTGCAGCCTAATAATCTCTGTCTTTCTGCTTAGTTTTCCCCTCATTCTGGGTAAATCTTTGTTTTTAAATGTGTTTTGTAGACTCAGGACAATTTCAACCAATTGAAAATCCGAGCAGCTGACTTTAAAATGAGCGAGTATGTTTTTCTGACTATGCTGCCGTAGATATGTTGGAGCAGATTTTTTTATTGATTGGAATGAAAAAGGATTGTTCCTCAGACATGTGCTGAAATTTTTAAAACGGATATTTCAGTGCACCAAAAGGCCTGAAGGAGGAAAGATGTGTTGTATGTTAGCTCTGTAGCTCACAATAGCTTTGAATCCACAATGGATCACTTAGAACAAACTCCATTTCGTGAAACAGCATTGGTGGGAAATGCTGTGGAGGTCCGGGCGTGCTAACAGACCTGGTTGATTCACTCTGACGTCCATGTAATGGATAAAGAAACGAGGCGAGTGCTGATAGCGAGGAGGAGAGGCATGTCATCCGGAGGGCTGTGCTCCATTCACGCTGCACGTGTCTCCCTGTCGCAGGCCTCTGCGAAAACAAATGTGTGAAGAGACACAGGCGCGCAGGTAAACCTGCGGAATTCGGATGAGTCCTCGCCCACCGAGGTCCGTTCAGGCAGCCAGAAACAGGCACCTGAGTGCTGCACGCTGAGATGAGACGGTTAACAACCCAGCTGAGCTGCAGCTTTGTTTCCTCCGCAGTATCTGTGTCAAAAATATGTGCCGAAGGAACGGTGGGGAAGAGCACGGTTGTTGTTTTTTTTTTTCAACAAGCTCATTGGGATAGAGGCTTTTGATTTTCACAAATCCTTGCCAGGGGGGAAAGAAACGGTTTTATCTGTGAAAATACAAACACGTGTATTTTTGTACAAATTAAAAATCTCACTCTAATTGTTATAATTCAAGGCTTTTTCTAGGACCAAAAACACCGTGAATGGCTTTGTTTGAAGCTTTCCCCGAGGGGATATTTAATAATGGATAAAGTTGGTTGAATCAATATTTTTACAGTTTCATCAAATCTGATTGAAAATTCACAACCCCCAAATAATCCTTACTTAACTTAGAAATGTATGCTATATTTTTCTGCTCGTTGTGTTTTTTTGGGGACTTCATTTTAGTGTTTCATTAGGCTTCAAACCTGGAGCAAAAAAAGCAGAAAAATAATATATATCAGCGCAGTAAAATCTATTAAGAATCTGCATGTGTAACTGAAAAAAGTCAAAATCACCTTTTAAGTCACAATAAGGACTATAATATCTATTTAAAAGAGAATAGATTTCATGTTCGGCCTGAGCTGAACTGACACTGATGATTCACATGACTGCTGAAAAAGGGCAAATTAAAAGGCTTTTTTATTCTGGCTACATTGGATAATCCTTTATAAAAGAACTTAGACAAAGCAATCAATTTTGTCACCACTGTATGCTGTTGAGATTATTTTGATTTTGTTCAGGATCAGAAGTTAATACAAAATGTTTTTTGTCTTAGTGACATTGTTTTTTAACCTCAGCTCAGTTTTTTAGTTTTGATTCTTTCCAGAAGTAATGTGTTTAAAGAATTCCACTGCCTGTTTGCTGTTTCAAAGAAACTGAGGCAAATCTGTGGGGGAAAAGTTGGCTCTTTCTATGGCCCTTGCTCCAACGCTCTAACAAGTTTCATGAAATAAAAAAGAAATAAATCAAAATAATTCCACAAGCAAGTAAACAGAGTGTAAAATACACTGAAATCCTGCCACAATTTCAAACATGTTTCCAGGAAAGGGAAAAGCCAATTTATATCAATCAGAGGGAAATAATGATTTTGTTTAAAAAATCGGAAATTGTTTAGTTACTATATTTACTTTTATTATGTTTAAATTTGATGTCAACGTGCAAATTTTGCATTCAGAGCTTCTCTTAGCTCCAATGTCTAAGCATAATCAGCTGCACTCTAATGGCTAATTGTTATTGACAAATCAAAAGCCTCTCTTCTGCCCTAATTATTGCCCAACCACTCAGTCCTTCAAGAACTATTTTTATGAGTTCTTGAACTTGGTTTTGAATGATTGACTTTTCACGACTATCATAAACCCCAAATAAAACTAAATCTGTTTGTTGTTTAAATTCTTCTAAAACCTTATTTTAAAGGGTTGTTCTTTTAAACCCCCTGTATTTCTAACGGGTCTTTCCCTGCCGTAGGCTTCTTGCAGCACAGTGTGTGTTTTGCTTAAGAGTGTTTGTTTTCATGGAAGACAAAGAGCTGCAAATCTTTGTGTCTGAGGGACAACAGCAATGTATGGACACTTCTCACCTCCAAATCCTTTTATCTCTGCTCCGTGTGCCGGAGCTGTGCTCTGAAAGGGACCGGTGCTCTGCCTCAGTGCAGCAGCAGAAAAGGGGGAATGCAGCGGGGACCAAACCGGACACTGAACAGGCAAGCAGGGGAACATCTTCCACTCAGAAGGGGTCTCCTCATTTATAGTTGACTTGTTGCTTCCGCTCTGAGATTTCAGCGCATTTAGGCGCTTAAGAGCTTAAGGGCCAAACCAGAAATTGGGTTAATTCAGATTAGGCGAGTGTGTTGTCAGTGTAGAAAGACCACCAGGTTGTTCCACCAACCCACCTTTGCCACATAATTCACTTGGTAACAGTGAAGGCCTGGTTTTGTTATTCTGGGCTGGTGTGCGGTCCGGAGTGGAGATGGACAACAGGACATCACACACATGATCTGGTCTCCGTAGATGTAGCTGATCGTTAGATTATCACATTATGCAGCACTCAGCTCCGCGCTGGAACATGCAAAAGAAGCAGAAGACACTGGCGTAGCGCAGACTGCATATAGACTGAATTTGTAATATGAGGATGTAATAGGTGCATAATCACACGCCTCCAGTGTGATTTATGACCGCATAGGTTTTCATTTCCTTTTTTATCAGCCTAGCATGGCAGCCATGGTGTCTGGATCATCTTTCACTCTGTGGAAAATAAGTATCGATAAACTGCTCCTGGACTGATGTGAACTTTCTATGTCTGTTGTGTCCTCAAAGCATGGCCTTCGAGTCTTTTGTCTGGTAAGCTATAGAAATAACGAAAGAGTTTCAGATGATTTTTCCGTGCTGAAAATATGCTCTTAATTTTTTACTCACCTAAGCATAAGGCAGCAAATATGCGCACGTTTTGGTGTGAGACAATGGTTAGGCCTTTGTAACGTGAGCTCACTGCACCAAGAAGCGGCGTGTCAGTGCCGACGGCTAAATAGATGCGGGAGAAGAATGAACGACAGGTAAAGGGGGAAAAACACACTTTTAGCATTCAGCTGAATTAGCTATGAGCTTTCTGGTTGAGGTGATAGTGAGTGCAGACATATTTGTGGGAGATCTGTGTGGCAGCGTGCTCTGTACAAGCCTGACTGAAAGTCCATTTGGGACGTCTTTTCATTCGTCCAGAGAGAGGCTCCCCCACTGGGCACAGGACTGCTTGCCTTGTGAGCCACACAGAGCAGGGACAGAGAGGTAAACAAGGCTCTCATAGTGTAGTACATAGACTCGTGAGGAAAGAATAAACGTTAAATAATTCACTCCTCTAAGAAAATTCTTAAAAAAAGTTTTCCCCAAGTTAAGAAACTCCTAGAAAATACAAAGATCCTTTGTGTCGCTATGCATTTTTAATGACACCAGTGAGAGATTTTTGTGGGGGTGGCTCACAGACAAAGTACAATGAGTTTATGACAAGTTGCTATGTTTTGCTCATTCTTTGTGATTGTGTGAGGTTTTTTCTCTAATTTCTTTATTTCAAGGGTCACGACATGACATTGGATGCATGTTTTTTGTATGGATTTTTTAAAAAAGTCATGCAAATCACAGCATTGTGTCTTTCAGGATGCAGTTATTTTTAAGTGATTTGGGGCAAAGGAAGTTTTATTGCACAAAACATTCTGTTAAATCAAGAAGTGGGAGTTGTTTTGTTAAATACTAAAAGGCTGTTTTAGTCTTATCTCAATTCAAAAAGTATTGCAAATGAACGCACGGCAGACTTTTCCATTATGAACTCAAAATGGAAAATACCTATGCATTCTTTTTAGCGTTAGTTTGACTTCCCTGAAGGTATTCTCATTTTTCTGGGTGGCTAGTTTGTAATATTTAAATGATGCCAGCCAGCCAACCATTGGTCAGGAGAAAATCAAGTTACAAAAATAAAAGAAGGAACACTGTTTTTCAATTGACATTCCACCACGAATGTTTTAACATTGACAATTACAGCCCCATCTATAGGAACATTGCAGATTTCTGGGGAAGTGTAAATATCTTCTTTCTCACCTCTCTGCCTGCCCGCTCAGAGGTTAAAATTCCTTCGACTGCTCCGCATGCATGTGGCCATTAGTATGCACGCCTGTGCACAGACAAGACTCCTTACCTCGTACAGGTGGGTGCAGTAAATATTAGCTTTTGGACTGAACATGGCCACCCTCAGATATTTAAAGGCTGAATTTGAGAGGCTTTCTTTTTTCTATTGGCAGGCTGCTCCAAACCAGCGGCAGACAGCTTGGTTACATTCAACAAACAAGTAACCATCGGCTCCAGCCTGTATTTTGTACTGCAGTCTGTTTTGGACTTGGGGAAGGAGGGCGCTGGGTTCACTTTGCTTGCAAACAAACTGGACTTAGCAGGAGTTTGCTGCTTCGCTTGCTACGACTGACTGCTGTCTGATTATATAGCAAGACTTGTGTCCTCAGGGCTCACAGCTCATTTCTTTGCCCTAAAACTGAACGTTCTACACATCTAACAGCCTATGTGGCAGCATGGCATGTATTGTGGGCCTCTCCCTACACTGGAGACGGATGAAGAGACAGAAAGCAGTGAACTCCTGGTCAGCTGGAGGCCGCAAGTATGCAGGAAATTAGACCTTAAAGGACTGTAAGCGAGCCCTGTCACATTTTCCGTATCATGTCCCCGCAGGAAGCTCCTTATACATTTTTTTGAAAAAGACGCCAGTAAAAAAAAAAAACGCTAACATTTTTTCTGGGTTTTGCATGGCAAAAATGACACAAAAGTAACTTTGTTAAGTAACACGGTGCTGGAGTCTGGGATCATGTTGTCTATTATTATTATTATTATTATTAAAACAAGCACCTTCCAGGTTCTATGCGAAGCGGCTCAGGGATGCCAGCCTTTTGGCTGGTTTGAGGTTTGGAAGCCGGCATAAATGCTCTTTAGCGATTGGCTTCTTTTGGCTGGCAGGAAGTTGTTTACAATGTGGAAATAAGGGATGTGTCTTGGTGGCTATGACAGTTTTTTTTCTTGAAGTTTTTTTTTGTTTCTGGCTGCCAAAAGAGTTCTTAAATCAGGGAACTTGCTTTAAACCTGCTTTAAACAGAATGCTTGAGTTGTTGGTTTGAGTGTGTTTTAGTGGCTTTTCAGTCCAGCGTTTTGTCTGTCTGAGACACTTGGCAGAGGGGTTACTGTCCCATTTGAGTATTTAGTTTGTCTGATTACAGTACTTACCAATTTAAAGTCAGATGGATGTATCCTACTTGAAAACAAATGTGCTTTTAATAGCGACCCGACACCGGAAAAGTGCTGGACAATGGATGAATGGATGGACATTTATATTGATCTATTAATAGTTTTATCAATAATTTCTTTAAAAACCAGCATTGGTGGTCTGTTTTTTTGTCTCTAATTCCTCATTTTGGACTGACGAGAGGAAATCTGTGTGACGCTGCGTTCCTCCTCTGTCTGTCATTGAGTGGTACAAGCTGAAAGAATCATTCATTCATGTCCAGCTGCCAGTCACTTCTCTGTCCTCAACGCAGCCTCAGGGACTTGTGCACAATGCTCTGAGGTTTATGTGCAGAAATGTGGGAGCAATGCATAGAAAACTAAAAGCATCCTAGAGCATCCTCCTGAACATAACGCCACCACTCATTGTTGTCCATGTAACATTTCCCCCTCTGTCGTTTTATGTGTCCGTCCTCTGATGTGCCACCTGAACTACTTCTTAAATTTCTTTTATGGACTGCGTTAACTCAGCGGTCATGGCAGCACTGGAGTGGACTCTCACGTTAATGTAGATGTTAACAGCTTGTGGTCACAAGCGGCTCGTGTGGTTTTGCTGTTTGAGTTGACACACTCCCTGGAGCTGTGTGGAAGCTCTGAATCCCAAAAGAAGGAGACAGAGTTACTTTTCTGTGTAATTTTTATATCCTAAAAAGATTTGCTGGACGCCTGTCGTAGGGTTCATGTTCAAAACCTTTGCTTTTTGAAGGAGGCAGATTACATGCATGTTAACTGAACATCCTTCGAAGAATAAATCAGTAGCCATTGGTGTGGTTGATTTTTGTTTTTCTTCTATAAAATTTACACCAGAAACACACACTGAAATTGCATCACTTAGAACTGAGGAAACCCGTCACTACCGCCAAAGCTTAATATATGTATATATATGTCACTTGTACTCTCCAGGGAGAGTAGTAAGAATAGCGCTCGTAGGATGGTGTTACCAGGAGTCACTAACTGCCATCTAATAAACGCCCACGCCCACACAGCTGAGTTTGTGGTTCAGGTCTGTTAAATCCACTGTCTGTGTCTCTCATCTCTGCAGGAGTCGGAAGATCCAGATCCGGAACATTCCCCCTCATCTACAGTGGGAGGTCAGTTGTTTGTATGTGGGTGTACGTATGTGTGTGTGTGTGTGTGTGTGTGTTTGTGTGTGTGTTTGTGTGTGTGTGTGTGTGTGTGTGTGTGTGTGTGTGTGTGTGTGTGT
>JABUIW010000214.1:7072798-7083055 GCA_013363375.1 Menidia beryllina
GTGTGTGTGTGTGTGTGTGTGTGTGTGTGTGTGTGTGTGTGTGTGTGAGACAGTGATGCCCAGGTAAACAGCACCAGGCAGCACATAAACCAATTTCCTGATAATGAGTCACCAGCCTTTTAGTCTTAAGTGTTTATGTGCATGTCTGCATGTCTGTACATGTGTGTGGGTGACCCTGCCTTTTGTCAACATCTGTAACCTTGCAGGGGTTTTCTCTTTCTTGGTTTTCTCTGAATGAGGGAGCTGGCGTCATTCCTGCTTCTATTTGGGTTTATATCCTCATGTTTTGCCTTGAATTAGGACTGTCCGCATTAGTAGAGCCAAATCATTTCTTTCCTTAAACCTAATTAAATAATTTAACATTGAACGAAACAGCACATTAAAACTAAATAATTTGGCTGGACAGAAAAACCTTTAAAAGGAACTTGAAACATCAACATTTTAATTTTCTCACTAAGTGATATTGAAGGAATGGATATATCTGGTGCATTCGCCCAACCATTTAGGTTAGAGACGCTTAGCTCCAGTCAGTTAGCATAAAGCTAACATTCATTAAACAGAGATGAACAGAAAAATAAAGAATTTGGAATACAGTGTTTTGAACTAATAAACTGAATAGAATGTATTGTATTATATATATATTGCAAAGACAACTGTTTGTCCATGCATCATGAGAGCAATAATCCAGTAAGTTTGTAGAAAATGAATTTGCCTAAATGCATGGTGCATGGTGCACCTTATGACTATTGGGTTATAGAAAATATGTGTATGACTGCCTCAGATGTTTGTAGCAGACCTGGAATATTGGCAGGCCTATTTAGCACCTGGAGCCCTTTACTTTGTGGCCATGCTGGTGTGGTATGTGCTGACTGTGGTTTAGCATCATCCTGCCAAAATAAATATGACCTTCCCTGAAATGATGCCATCAGAGTGGCAGCAAATTGTATTGTATTGCTCCAAACCTGATGATTCCTTCCCACATATCCCGATTATCCACAGCATTTGCACCAGTCTGTTGCACCCCTACACCAGCATTGATGCTGCTTTATGAACTGAGAACAGATTAAAAAAAGAATGGTGCTTCTCCTCTTAAGTCAGGAAGATGTGACACCCATGATTACAAAAAAAAAAACAGGAGTCTGTTTTACTTGGCCTCGATCCATCCTAAATGAGCCTAAAGAGGGCAGTTCTGTCCATGAAAAATGCTGCTTTATGACATGTAAAATAGAGTTTGAATTTGTATGTGTCAGGGGGCTGGGGTTTAGGGAGGACTCAGGCGCAGAGAGGTGGTTAGATGAAAAAAGGTTTATTGAACAAAAATCGCACTCAACGAGTGGAGACAAAGTACCAAAACAATAAACAAGACTATGAACAAAGTATCAAAATATAATCACTCTTACGAGGAAGACAAAGGCTGTGAACAAAGTATCAAAACAACATGACTACGGGCAAGGTACAAAGTAACAAAGAAATACTCACTAGGAATGATCATCTAGGAGGAAAACAAAAAAGCACTCAATAGAGGCAAAAACGCAGGAGGCAAGGTTTAACTATGGCAAGGATAACTGTGATCGAGAGGCACTGTGGTCATGAAACGCAAAGGAACTCAATACACCGGCACGGGACAAGGGGAGACGAGGACTATTTAAACACATGAGGGAAGGGATCCCCAGGTGCAGACAATAGGTAATCAAGGAGACAATCAGACTGGGAACACAACAGGAAGTGCAAGTGACCTGAAACAAGGGGATTCATCCTTCAAAATAAGGCAGGAAATGACAAGACAACATGGAGACAAGACAAAAACACCAACATTTCCCCCAGACGTGACAGTATGTGTTGCATATATTTCAGTTTTTTAAAAAGCCTGGTGTATTATATTTGTACCACGATCGAGTCAACAAACACATATAAGTTGTTGAAGCCATTTGTAAATTAATCTTTCAAATGTTCACATATATTTCACATAGCATTTGAAAACAGGTTGCATTAGTTCATCCCTCATCCCCCACAATGTCCAGGCAATTTTTTGCGAGCATTGAAAATAGTGTTGCATATAAATGTGGCATTAGTCTTTCCAAGCTTCGATGATTAACGTATTTGTTGTCCTTCCCGTTTTACTGGAGCTCATGACATCTGTGATACACATCTGTCACTGCAGTAACCTTTAGCTGTACTCCCAGAAGCTGTTCTTACAGGCAAGTCCGCGCAGGCCGCCACTTGACTCTCATTGCTTCCTATCCAGAAGACAGTCAGTTATCCAGGAAAAGTTACGCTTTTCCACTGTTAAAGGCTGGGCATGTCTAGAAAAGCATTTAGCGGCACCTGTTTTCCAGTTGAGTACCATGAAGGGAACAGGTTGGTAAATGATTGTGTAATTACGGAGACTGGGGTTAAAATTTATGACCCAGATTTGGATTTCCAATAATCTGCTTTGCTTTGAAGTTTCAATTGAACTCCAGCTCTCTTTTGCGTTTCCACTCGCTACATTCTCACTCAGAAATTCCCCCACATAAACTGTAATGGCAACAACGGATATGCAAGACAGGCTGCAGTGTCTGCCTCTGATTTAAGCTCTGTCTCCTCCCACAGGTTTTGGACGGCCTTCTCGCTCAGTATGGTACTGTAGAGAACGTGGAACAAGGTACGGAACTCCTCTCCCTGTTTGCCACATGTGACATCTTCAGTTTGCTCCAACTTTCAAGTGCATATATGTCTATTTGATATCATAGTCAGACCTCCCAGTGTGAGTCAAGCGTCCCTGTGTGACTCCTCTCCCTCATTGTCATCATCCCACATAGTCATTATCTAAACATAACGCATTTATGCATGTGAATCAGCCTTTATCATTTGGGTTCTCTTCGTGTGTGTAGAAGTTTAACCTGAAAACATAAGCGTGTGAGAGATGTGCAGCGTCTGTAATCAGCGATGGCAGCCGTCGCGGGTCCTGGCGGCCTCAGCGTATGGATTGAAGTAGGAAAACATGGCAGACATCCAGCTGCAACGCGTCTGTGTGTGTTTAGGCCGATTCATGTTTTGATGTCGCTTCTCTTTTGATGAGGGGGGTGGGCATTACACTGAAGGCGCCTGCAGTGAGGCTTTTGCTCTGTCTGCCGGGGGTCGTGTAAGTGTGTGTGCGCACACACAGGCGAGTCAACAGCGGAGCCAAGTAGTAAGAGACACGCGGCAGGACACACACCTACACGGAATCAAAACGTTGACACACACACGCCGTCAAAACGGCCAAGACCCACTACCACCCACTGCACTCAGGACAGGTGCTAGGAGAGAGCCCCACAGAGAAATGCCCCCTCTGTTTCCCAGAAGCTGCTTTAAAACAGCCGACTTAACTACCAAACTGCAGCATAGCGTCCCCCCCTCAGAGGCGCTGCTCTGCTCTTCAGACATCACCAGTTGCCACAAATGATCAATGCAGCCACCTCACTTATCTGCGGTCGCCCGTCCATCTTCCCATCTCACCGCCTCATGTCATTCGTCCCCGCCCGATGCCATGTGCTCTGGTTTCAGCTTTTGGAGAGGTTCCATGGTCGTGTGTGGTATGGTGGAGCTTCCCTGTGGTGGGGCAGGGCAGGGCGGAGCGGGGCAGAGCTGGCTGTGAGCGCCGGTGGCAGGCACCGCGCCAGGCTCTGCCCACTCAGCCTCTGTAAGCCAGCTGGACACCCTCACTGGACTTAACCCTTCCAAAGTTACAGATTTTCAGTTTTGTTCTCTTAGCAATCTCCATTACATTTGATGTGGCTAACAAGAATTATATCCCACGCAAAATCATTTTCACTACTTACATTGGTCTTTACTCTGCCCACTTTGGCAACTGTCCTTACGAAAAAGACAAAGCCCAATAACAAATGACGAAATTATTCTTGTACCACAAGTTTTTCTAACGTAAAGCACCATCTTGCTAATCAGGTCTTGGTGGTCCTGAGCCTAAATTCGACACAATCTGTTATTTGAAGACTGCAAATATAAGTGTTATTTATTGCTTTGTGTTATTTTTTATTATCAACCAGTCAGTGTTGCATCTGCTGTACAGCTGATCATATAACTGACCTCACAGCACAGCTCAGCCTTCAAAAGTATGCATCGCTTCATAGTTATTCTCTTTATTCTCTGTGCTCGAAACAACGGGACTCCAGATCATGCCACGGTGCATCTTATTTGTCTGCTTGAATGCATTTGATCAGCGATTACTTGCTTTGTTTGTGCTGTTATGTCGAACTTAAATCCGTTTTCGGACAAGTGGCGGAGAGGCTATTGTGTTAAGTAGCTCCTGTCTGTAGGGGAAGCAGCAGGGTCTGGAGAGGAGCCAGTGTGATGATGGCGCTAATGGATTCGCACAGACAAGCAGCTCTTTAGGTCGCCATGGGAACCTGGACGCGTGTCCCACTCACCTACAGCATCGACAAAGGCCTCTTCTGTGCGCTTGTAAACCTTTGTGTACTGTAGCTGCTGTTTGTTTTTCACCTCTCCTCCCTTTTTTCCATGTCTTGTCTCACAGTGAACACTGATACAGAAACAGCAGTGGTGAATGTTACATACGCAACCAAGGAGGAAGCTAAAGTGTAAGCAGCACAAATAATGACACTGTTGAGCCAAGTGCCAAGAGTAAGACTCATGATAGACTTACACAGACAGGATGCTGTGACGGGGGAATATGCTGTGTTTATTTATTCATATTTTGGAAATATATTTTATATATATATTTATGAATGCGTCCTTGACAATAGGGGGAATAATTTCCTTCAAAACATCTGATTTCAATGTGAATTTCTTTAAACAAAGAGTTTTGTCATCTGCATTTTTTATGCAAAAGTCAACTGGCTGTATTTAAAGATGCTTTTTAAAATCTCAGCTATCCATCCAAATGTTGCAGTAACAAATAGCTTAACTAGATACCCTCTGTTACTTTGGTCAGTTATTCATAGAGTTAGTTTGAACTGTTTTCAGAAGTTTTTAAAAACCTCTGGACACAGTTTGTTCTTTCTGCTGCTGCTTGTTTAGTGTATTTCTGACCTCACCCTACATTCTGACATCAGAACTTCTCAGACTTCATATGATTAAAAACATATGCCATTGTTATGTTTATCTGTTTCAAAGAATTCCAAATCCAGGTTTTTAGCATCATGAAGGACGCAAATATATCAGGGCCTTAAGATACTAGTCAGGGCTTAAAAATCAATAGAGGAACTCTCTTTATCTCATGAGTGTATACTTATATCTTTACATCAATTCAGTGTAGTACCAGTTCAGTCAGGTGCCAGAGGGATCCCTCTGGCACCTGACACTTCCTGCTCCTTCTCTTTCACCACCCAGAGCCATTGAGAAGCTGACAGGACACCAGTTTGACGACTACTCCTTCAAGGTGTCATATATCATGGACATCGATGCTGCTCCACCCGTCCAGGGTCCCCGCACGCGGCGCAGTGGTCGATCTTCTCGGGACCAGGGCGCCTCTCAGCCTGGACCATCCGGAGGCTTCAGTTCACCCCGCCCCAGACAACAAGACTTCCCCCTGCGTATGCTCGTGCCTACTCAGTTTGTGGGAGCCATCATCGGCAAGGAGGGACTCACCATCAAGAACGTCACCAAACAGACACAGTCCAAGTAAGCTTTGTCACCTATGCTCACATTGCCACTCAGGTTTTCTGTTATAATATACTTGGTCTTTATTTTGCTTTATTATCCATTGATATAAGATATTGTGTTTAAATCTAGAATGCAGAAAAGATTGGTCCAGTCAATTAACAGAATGGATATTTCTTATCTTGCTTATCACAACTCCTGGTTTTGTAAGGCACTTTTTGACAGGGATCATTTTCATTTATCATACACTGCAATCTGGACTTGCATCTTCCAGAGTGGACATTCACCGGAAGGAAAATGCAGGTGCAGCAGAAAAACCCATCACCATCCACTCAACACCCGAGGGCTGCTCCTCCGCCTGTCGCATGATCCTGGACATCATGCAGAAGGAGGCCAACGAGACCAAGACGTGAGTCGCTGGCGTCCTCAGGCCCAAACATACATCTCCTCATTCATAAACAACACATCAGTGCTTACGTAAATGTTCTCGTGCAGATCCTTTACTCATACAATCCCACAGGAGGATTAGTCACAATGCCTGTAAGGCAATAATCTTATCCTTTGACCTGCATGCACACCTTTTAATCTCACTGTGCATTAGGTAGCCTGGACCACTGACATGCTAAACACGGTGCACATATTCAGATAAGCTGGCACGTGATCACAGCTTAGTATTTAAGAGACGAGACCAACAGGACCAATGGTGCTCGACAATAACGACTGCTGATAGAAATGACAAGAAACACACATTTTTGTGTTTATTTCTTAAACACATAGAGTTTGTTCAAGGAATAAAAGTGCCCACACCAATGACTGACTGCGAAGCTCTTTAAAGTTGTACAAACTCTGGTCAAGTGGAAGATCAAGCCAACATTCACTGCAGGGACCACTTTGACAAGATGTATAGCAGAATTCAAATCTGTATTGGAACTGCCTTTGTCCAAAAGGTTAAATCTGCATATCAGCCCCGCTGAAGCTGAGAGCTTCTTGCCCTTTTCTTGACAATGCAGTGAAGACTAGAATTGAAAATGTATTTACATGTTCCACAAAACTCCATAACACAAGAGAACACTCGTCAAGCTTAAAAAAAATAAAAATAAAAAAAAACGATTCCTGTCTAACTTGAATGTACTTTTTGGAAGTTGCGTTTGTGGAAAAGTGTCTTAACAAACAAGAATCTCATCACCTCATTTATTTAGTCAGATCAGTAATCCTCCTGTCAGAAGTCATGATGACGTCCACACCTCTGCGGTGTGTTGACTGAATGGCGTCGCCCCACCCGACTGCCACACCCGCAGGGTTGAAACTGTCGCCTTGGTTGCCCTCCACCCTGTAATTTTACCCATTCTACAACCGCTGAAACCAAAACCACAGAACTTTGCCGCTAACCCCCCCCCATGCCCCACCCCCCTAAAGTTCATCCCGAACTAATTTCCCCCTGCTGGATAAATATATATGTGTGTATTTACAGATAGCAGCATGCTCTTGACTTGCCACCCCCTCCCCTGTACACATATACAACCTCACCAACATGTGGAGGACCCAACCCAAAAGAAACCCCCAGCGTCTGGTTGTCCTCCACCACAACCTTAATCCACCTTCACACCCTGTAATTGCCACACAAAGCAGAAATGTAGATAAATCTGAAATGACATTTTCTTTTAATTAACTATCAATATAGAATCTGTACACATTAACCGTGCCATTGATATGAATACTTGTATTCAGTGTACAAGAGAAATGAATAATTTATTACAAAGAAATATCTATAATTTTCAGCTCTGAGTGAATTCTTTTTTTGAGTTGTCTCCATCTTAAAAAATTTCAGACTTATGATATAAAAACTATCCAACGATTCCTGTTTTTCTTACTCATTTGTCCCCACACAATCCCACATGGTCATGAAAATTTGACTCCATTAAGTCTAACAACAGAAAATGTGACTCACCTACCAAATATATTTTTATAAAAATCTGTTTTTCCTTCAAAAATGTTTTTGAATCTACAAGCCTCAACAGCCGGAGTGGAGGGCTTCGTTACAGACATGCAGCATGATTCAGAGCTTTATGTGTCCTAAATTATTTTTTAAATTACTTTCATGAAAATGGTTCAACAGTTTAATCATAATGTTTTTGTCTTCTTACTTGAAATTGCATTCAGTTAATGCGGTTTTCGCCTAAAATTGTCTTTGGGAATTATACACTCAAGTTAATATAACAAATCTATTGATAATTTTATTTTGTAATGATTAAAAAGGCAAGATTTGCTGAAAGAGACTTTTAGACATTACAGGATTTTTTTTCCAACACTTCATAACATTCTTAATCAAGTTTCAGCGATAACTGGTGGAGCTTGTCCACACTTGGTGTGTCCTGAGTCATGTGACTTATCTCGTGTGTCTGTGTGTGTTTCTGTGTGTGCAGGACAGAGGATATCCCTCTGAAAATCCTCGCCCACAACAGCCTCGTGGGTCGGCTGATTGGGAAAGAGGGCCGCAACCTGAAGAAGATCGAGGAGGAGACAGGGACCAAGATAACCATCTCCTCGTAGGTTTTCTTTTTTTGGATGCTCTTACTCTGGAGCATGTGCTTGCCTGGTTGTCTCGGGATGATTTCTAATGCAAAGATTTCGATCACTGCTAATTTAACCAATTGAAAAACAACAGACTCTTTTGGGCTTCTTCCTGCCACGCCCTCCTTCCTGCGTGCTTGTTAACCTCTCAGCCTGTGGTTTCACTTAACTGAGTTGTTGGAGAGCTAATGTGAAGAGTTGATTACACATCCTCCCCTGCAGAACATGATATAAGAGAAGAGGTGATTACACCCCATTTAACTGACTGTGCTCACCAGCCTTCATTCGTTTGGAGCTAATAAATTGCTCTGTTTCTGTGAGCTCTGAGGACATAATGAGTCTTCAGAAAGAGACATTGCTGTGGAGACGGAGCAGGAGAGAGTCCCTTTGGAAAAAAAAAATAATTTTGCACATTCAGATCTGAGGTTTCTGTAAAATCATTTATAGAGATTACACAGTCTTTTTCAAAGACCCAGAGATTTAACCGTTTGCATAACGTTTAGGGGAAACGGCTAATGGGATGATCAATCATTGATTTGAGTGCTTCTCAATTCAAAATGTTTTTCTTAGTTGTTTTTTGCTTTACTACATCTGCCTAGTGGCTTATTGAGAAGGTGAGCTTGAAAAAGGGTCTATGTAGATTAAAGGGAGAATTAAAGTTTCCTAATCTTCCCAACAACTCTCTGGGAAAGATATTATCACTTCAGGTTTAACATTTTTCTTCCTTTGAGTTTTTTATTTTTTTTATTGACAAAGAAATCTAAAATATAGGATTCAGTTCTTTCCAAATGCCTCACTGCAGGGATTTTTTTTGTGATGGACGAATTCCTTTTATCTGTATTCTCAACCTGCTGCTGTTACCACTCTGACCTTGGCCGTGTTTTAAGACAGTCTCCACACATTGTACACAAAAAGGTGAGATTGTTCGTCATGCCGAGCACTCAGTTTGGGCAGAGTCTTCCAAAATGTCTTCTAGATGTGTCTGTAGATGAGCTTAGAAAACAAAATAGTTCTGCTAATGTCACCAGGGTTATCTTAGTTATGGCTAGTGGACTCCAAATCATCACATGTGCGAATTTCTAACTTGTAAATAGTGCTTGCCCCATCAACTAAGTTACACTTGCTCTGCGAAGGCTGCAATATTTCAGACTTGGGCCTTGTAATGAGCCTCAAAACTTCCAAAATATAAATGTGACGTCCAAACCAGCATTTAATGGACTCATAGAACGAGTGAATGCACAGGATGTGCCAGCCAGCTGCTTTCCAAAGAGACTCCTGTGCTTCTGAAGAATCTTGTGGGTAGAATGTGAGTCTTTTCTTGAGTTGTCTACAGAGTGCTTACATTTGTGTGTTTGTTTGTGTGTGGGATCTCCCTTACAGGCTACAAGACTTAACCATTTACAATCCTGAGAGGACCATCACGGTGAAGGGCAGCGTGGAGGCTTGTTGTAAAGCCGAGGTGGAGATCATGAAGAAGCTGAGGGAAGCATACGAGAACGATATTGCTGCTATAAATGTGAGTTTACCATCTGCAGGCCGCTTGATTGTTCGCCAGCGTGCGTTTTGGGTGCGGGTATGACTCACAGACTTGACAGGTGAGCAACGGAGAGGAACGATGACAAACAGCAGGATAATATCGTCTTCCCAGTCAGCGCCTTGCATTAGTAAGGCCGGCTCGGTAAACGGATAACGGTAAACGATCGCTGAACAGCTCATCAGTGAGCGCGTGAATGTGTGTGTCTGCGTAGCCTCTGACTCATGCCCACTTCCCTGCTGTGCGTGTGTCTGTGTTCCTGCCGTAACACACTGCCTTTCCCAGCATCCATCTGATATCTGGAGGCTGCTCTTTCACCCAGCTCCTCTTTCACACTGCCTGATGACATCAGCTTCGCTGCAGTTTCTGAGGTCAACTTCAGATGAGGAAAAGCAGCGAGGATTTCACACACTCTCTCTGCGTAGTTTGCCGATAAGCCAAGAACCACCGTATTAACAGTGATGATGCTCATTAAGCGTATGAGCTTTAACTTAGGTTAGAAAAACAGCATTTAGTGTCTGCTTTTTGAGTAGGCTTGTGGTCTTTATAGG
>JABUIW010000214.1:7083065-7284922 GCA_013363375.1 Menidia beryllina
GAACGTGGGCTCCACAGAAAGCGGTTAGGGCCATCTAGCGTGACACTGCAGATATTACACAAGGTTTTCCTGAGATCAAAGGACTCAGAGGAGAAAATTTTAGTCTCACACACAGACAAAACTCTGAAAAGCTGACATTATCATTTCGAGAGAAGATTTTTATGAGCCCAGATAAATATGATTGTGATATAACTCTTTTAGTTAAAATAGTTCAAATATAGATCTATTTTATTTTTAAGAAGTAGGCAAATTCTAAAAACCCATGGGTTCATGTGCTGATGCTGCCTGGACCTGGGCATCCCTTTGTGAGTGTGTGTGTGTGTCTGTGTGTGTGTTTTTCTTTCCTGGGTAAGTAAAGATTAGAAACATTTGCAATCCTGTGTTTCTTAAAACGGCCTGGCCCGGAGAGAAACAAATGCTGTAGAAGTGAGACTGTAGAAGAATTCCAAATAGATATTTTACACATGCATCTCTTCAGCTGACATAAGTTGTAATAATCAAAAATTGCCATCAACCAGTTATTTATATTCAAACATAAGGAGAGCAAGTTTGCAGAAACACAGGACTTTGGCTGAAATGTTCTAATTTATTTGACCTAAAAGCCTTTATTAGATGTGTGTCCTGTCTTCAGTCAATGGTTGTTTTTACTTTACATGTGTCACATTGACTTATTTACATTTTTTAAATCAGAACTTCTGTCTGCTGTTTCATCAGCCATTTTCTTCATTTTAATGATAATCAGAACAGATATCTATTTTCTCTTTTTAATTTGAAAAAAAAATGTTCAAATGTATCCAAAGGGGTTATTTGTGTTTTTTCTCACTTTTTAATCACCTAAAGGAGTAGAGGCAGCTATTTTTCCAAGTTGTGTGGATACAGCTGGGAGCTTTCAGCACAGAAACGTGGGGATGTAAAGCGCTGGTTGTGAATTGAGCCCCCTCATTCCCCTTTTAAAAAAAAACAAAGCAAAACATAAGGAATTGTTCACCTCATTTGAAGCGGTCAGATTTTTTGTGATTGTTCTCAGGACTAAACTTGGCTCCCCTTTTGCACAGCAACAGGCCAACCTGATCCCAGGCTTGAACCTGAACGCTCTGGGCATCTTCTCCTCTGGACTGCCGGTGCTGCCCCCTGCTGCTGGACCACGAGGTGCAGTGCCCCCCGTAGCACCAGCAGGATACAACCCATTCTTAGTGAGTCCTCTTTGTTCAGTTTTTTTCTCTCTCTCTTTCTCTCTCCCCCTTGCCCCAACCTTATTTCGGTAAAAGGTTTCAGGGGGAAAATGTTGGCGCTGGTTTTGCCCACACTACTGCTCGGATTAGTCTCGACTTGAAGCAATTTGTTTTCCAGCCCGCGGTAAACCAGGTTCCCCCTGAAGAGCTTATTAAAAAAACAATACAGTGTTGACTCAGGTCTTCCTGAATGAAGTAGTGCCTGGTATGAAAGGGAGCAGAATTCCCCCATCCTCCTCTGGGATGAGTCAGTTTGTCTGTTAAACAAAGTCTACGCGGGCGCGTCTAAGAGGCATGAGACACTGTCTTAGAATGCATCCGTGTGCCTCGTAGTCAAGAAGATCAGTCTGTGATTCACAGTGAGTGTCTGCCCTAGAATTCCCCCACCGTAATGAGCTGTGATTGTCCGTGTGCCCTTTAAACGTGTGTGTTTGTGTGCCATCTGATCCGACTGTTTGTCACTACACTTTCAGAGCCACTCATCACATATCGGTGGCCTGTACGGGGTTCCTCCAGCAAGTGCCATCCCTCACCAGCACTCAGTATGTTCCCTCTAATCTGCCGTACACTCAGGGGTTGCCTTGGTGATCAAAGATTTTCCACCAATGTCCTTTTTGGTCTGGTTCAAGTGCAGTAATATGGAGCGAGAAAAGAAAAGAGAACAGAGTTTAATGAAAGGAAGTTCTATTCCTTGTTACAGACAATGTGACAGTGTCAGTTTGTCATCAGAACATCACAAATATTTCAGGAAGGGGACCACGCGGCCCAGAGTTTTGACATTTGACTTTTTAGCCCTCGACTAATATTGGCGTATAGAGAAAAAGTAAAATTCAAGGCAGTGCTCGACCTTTAAAGTGTATATTCCACTGAGGCTGTACTAGAATACCGTGTTTACCAAACTGAAAAGCCTGGACAGGAGCTTAATTTAAGCTTCCCCTCCATGTGGTGTGCTGCTTCTTAAGTGTCTGATTAATTAAAACAGTGTCATTTTAGATGTAACCACAGTGCATTGGCTTTTTTTCCCCCCCATGTGGTTGTTTTTTTTTTCATACAGCAACAGGCTCCAGAACAGGAGGTTGTCTACCTCTATATTCCAACTCAGGCGGTCGGGGCCCTGATTGGAAAGAAGGGCCAGCACATCAAGCAACTTGCCCACTTTGCCGGAGCTTCCATCAAGGTGACTTTGTCTGTTTCATGAGTGTGTGGACTTCCAAGAGAGGTGGTGGTCAGAGTGGCCCTAATCTGCATGCGAGGTTAAGTTCACTGATATCATTTTCACCAGTCATCAGTTGGGTTTTCATTATTAAAAAGGGGGATGGCTCAGGAGCTGAGCGTGTCAGATGGAACCAAAAGCAATCCATTTAAAAAAAAAAATTAAGTTTACACTCAAGATATGTAAATGTTGAATATATTTTAGAACAATTTCTAGATTATTCAATGCTTAAATTTAACCAGATCGATTCAGACTAGCAATGTGGATCTCACATGTTTCTCTTATCTCTCAACATGAACATCAGATTGCCCCAGCTGAGAGCCCAGATGTGACTGAGAGGATGGTTATCATTACTGGAACCCCAGAAGCCCAATTTAAGGTAAGACCACCGCGTGGTTTTACGGTAAATGGCAAAGGATCACTGACGGTCTCCATCCCTCAAAGTCTGCCCTCTCTGGTATTCCAGGCCCAAGGTCGGATATTTGGGAAGCTGAAAGAGGAGAACTTCTTCTCAGCAAAGGAGGAGGTCAAACTAGAGACGCACATCAAGGTTCCCTCGACTGCAGCTGGCAGGGTCATCGGTAAAGGAGGCAAGACGGTGAGAAGATACTTGAAATGTGGCAATTTTGCAATGTTTTGACATTTCAGACTCTGGTGATTGTTTAGAAAAATTTTCGATGATGTAATGCTAACTGATTACACAGATAACAGACGTCTTCATCAACATCCAGAGGATTTATAGCCAGTAGTCATGGCAAAACGCTAATTATCAGCTCATGTTCTCTGTTTTAAATGTCGGCCCTTTGTGTGGCTTTATTCGAGCGTGTCCCAGTGCAGTGAACGTGATACCCCGACTGTCAATGAGTAATGTCTGTTTTGTGTGTGAGACTGGAGGTGAAATCCAAGGAGAGCTGTTGACCTCTGGACTCTGTATCCGCGTTTCAGGTAAATGAGCTGCAGAACCTTACGAGCGCAGAGGTTATCGTACCGCGGGACCAAACTCCTGATGAGAACGACGAGGTCTTTGTGAAAATCAGTGGCCATTTCTTTGCTAGCCAGGTACACACAAAGTAACTAACCGAGGCGTTGCCGGTCCTTTTGCTGACTCAGTAAACCACCGCATGCCGTAGAGAATAGTTGCACTTGATATTAGAGTTGTGGTAAAAAGAGCAGGCTAAGTCATAAAGTAGTAAAGGCAGCATGCTAATGAAGTACGCGTGTTTAACCTCCACCTGGAGCTGCCCACTGAGAACAAACAGACTTTTAATCATGCATCAGAAGTTATTATGTGTGGGGAAAATGGGTTTTCTGTTAAATACAGCAGTGTTTCACTACTACTTTTTAAATACAGTTGTGGTCAAAAGTGTACATACACTTGTAAAAAATCATAATGTTATGGCTGTCTTAAGTTTCCAATAAGTTCTACAACTCTTATTTTTCTGTGATAGAGTGATCGGAACACATACATGTTTGTCACAAAAAACAGTCATAAAGTTTGGTTCTTTCATAAATTTATTATGTGTCTGCTGAAAATGTCACCAAATCTGCTGGGTCAAAAATATACATACAGCAACAAAATATGTCAATTTTGGTGATGTAGCGAGTTGTGTCAATCAAATTAGCTTCATGTCATGGCCTCTTCACTTCTTCTAAGTGATTCTGATTGACTACAGCTGTTGACTTCTCATGAGCCCATTTAAATAGGGCTCATTTGACCCAGTGATTAGACTCAGCTACAAAAGCTACAATGGGAAAGTCAAAGGAACTCAGTGTGGATCTGAAAAAGCGAATTATTGACTTGAACAAGTCAGGGAAGTCACTTGGAGCCATTTCAAAGCAGCTACAGATCCCAAGAGCAACTGTGCAGACAATTATACGCAAGTATAAAGTGCATGGAACAGTTGTGTCACTGCCACGATCAGGAAGAAAACGCAAGCTATCACATGCTGCCGAGAGGAGATTGGTCAGGATGGTCAAGAGTCAACCAAGAATCACCAAGAAGCAGGTCTGCAAGGATTTGGAAGCTGATGGAACACAGGTGTCAGTCTCCACAGTCAAGCGTGTTTTACATCGCCATGGACTGAGAGGCTGCCGTGCAAGAAAGAAGCCCTTGCTCCAGAAAAGGCACCTTAAGACTCGGCTGAAGTTTGCTGCTGATCACATGGACAAAGATAAAACCTTCTGGAGGAAAGTTCTCTGGTCAGAGGAAACAAAAATTGAGCTGTTTGGCCACAACACCCAGCAATATGTTTGGAGGAGAAAAGGTGAGGCCTTTAATCCCAGGAACACCATGCCTACTGTCAAGCATGGTGGTGGTAGTATTATGCTCTGGGGATGTTTTGCTGCCAGTGGAACTGGTTCTTTGCAGAAAGTAAATGGGATAATGAAGAAGGAGGATTACCTCCAAATTCTGCAGGAAAACTTAAAACCATCAGCCCGAAGGTTGGGTCTTGGGCGCAGTTGGGTGTTCCAACAAGACAATGACCCAAAACACACATCAAAAGTGGTAAAGGAATGGCTAAACCAGGCTAGAATTAAGGTTTTAGAATGGCCTTCCCAAAGTCCTGACTTAAACCCCATTGAGAACATGTGGACAGTGCTAAAGAAACAGGTTCATGCAAGAAAACCATCACATTTAGCTGAACTGCACCAATTCTGTCAAGAAGAGTGGTCAAACATTCGACCTGAAGCTTGCCAGGACCTTGTGGATGGCTACCAAAAGCGCCTAGTTGCTGTGAAAATGGCCAAGGGACATGTAACCAAATACTAATGTTGCTGTATGTATATTTTTGACCCAGCAGATTTGGTGACATTTTCAGCAGACCCATAATAAATTTATGAAAGAACCAAACTTTATGACTGTTTTTTGTGACAAACATGTATGTGTTCCGATCACTCTATCACAGAAAAATAAGAGTTGTAGAACTTATTGGAAACTCAAGACAGCCATAACATTATGATTTTTTACAAGTGTATGTTCACTTTTGACCACAACTGTAACTTCTTCCATGTGTGTATTGCATCTTTAATGTAGCAGAGTACACAAAATCATTTGTGGGCTGTCAAACTTTTCCGTCCAAGTTTATGTTCTGTAAACATTTTAAAGAACATGAACGTACTTTTTGAGGAAATATCTCTTTTCACAAAGACAGGCTGAGGCATATATTTAGAATTTAGACAGATATTTGATGACAAAACCTTATTCCTTTTACCTCTTTGTAGATATATGTGTTCCTGTCTTTGTTTTCGGATGCATTTTTTATAGTGGGATTTGAAAGAACTTGAAACGTCTCTTTACACTGATAATCAGTCTCATCGATACCTGATCCCTCCAACAGACTGCACAGAGGAAGATCCGGGAGATCATTCAACAGGTCAAACAGCAGGAACAGAAGCACCAGCAGGGCGCCGCTGTGTCACCTCACCACTCCAAGTGACCAGTGAAGTGGCTCCAGTGGGCACCAGCCAATGAATGTAGCCCTCCCAAATAGACACAGACCTAACCAGACTACGGCCAAGGCCGAGGTGGACATGCAGGGCAGACCAGCAGCACCGGGATCAAAACCAAAGAACTTCGCAAGGGGGGAAACAAGTGAGAGCCAAAGGCTGAGGGCATTGTGTGCACTGCCAGCCCTGTGAGAGCAGATAGAGGGGGAGAAATCGAATGATACAATTAATTAAAAAGACCAAAAAAAAAATAAGAAAGGAAAAAAAAAGGAAACAAATCGACATGTAAGGTGGAATTGTCAGAGAAATTGGGAACCGTTGTCTTATCAGATACAAAAAGGTAAAACAGTAAATGGCATGTCGCCCTACATAACGTTATCTCTTTAGTTGGACTAACATAGGCCTAACAATCAGATTGAACAGATGAATCAAGTTATTAACACAAACCTGTACAAGTGAGTGAGTGACAACGGACACCTCCTCTCACGAGCGTTTTCAGATATGTAGATTGTGAGATGAAATATCCACAGCAGTATTAATGCAGAGCAGCAAAGTATGATGATACACACTGAGAAAATGCACTGTTATGTTTCTATCCAAACGGCAGTACAGCTTTTAACGTCAAGCTTATTCCAGAGCCTGGCCTGGAACAGCCACAGAAAGTGATTCCTCTGGTTTTTAGTGATTAAAGGCCACTGAAATCAAAACAGGACCCCCCCCCCTCTAAGTAAATACTGTATGGTGAATGGTTCTGAGTCTTTGTAAGAAGCCTGTGTGTGTGCCAACGCAAAAGATAACGTCCCTTTCAAATGTCTCTCACCATTCATATCCGTTGCTTTGCTCGCTTTTTTGTTTTTTTGTATTGTTTCTTTTCTGCAAATTTCTGTCTCTCTTTCTCATGGCTCTCTCATCTGGCATTGTGTTTTTATTAGGTTCAAGATATTTGTTGTCGAGAAACACTTTTTTTTCCGTAGTCTTTTTGATACTTTGAACTGACTGCCACTTTTGGTTATGAGAGGTTAAACTCAACGGTGGGATTTTTTTTCCCCCAGCTGGTGTCGCTCTACCATGCTGTACAGCAGTAAAAATGTCTAAACCCATGCTTGTCGTGATAGGAAAAAAAACGAGAAAGAAAAAGTTCCCCTGACGATCAGAGCAAAGATCGACGTCTTAAAAAAGTGGTGCGCACATTGGTGAACAGGCAAAAATATATGACAAATTCATTTTTTTTTCTTCTTTGTTTGTTTGTTTGTGAACCACCGCACGCTCGGCCTTACGAGGATGTCACAAGGGCCACCGCGAGGCGTGAGCTAAGGGCCCAGAGAAGGGGACGGGGTTAAGGGGAGGGAGGGGTGGGATTGGGGGGAAAAACTAATTGTGTGTGGGTGGGGGGGCAGTGAAAAGTTGTAGGGTTAGTTTAATTTGGGGGGTATTAGAGAGGCACTGTATGACCTGTGGTACACACACAACCGCAAACGTGACCGCAGCCGCGTTTGGCTTTAACCCTTTCTAGTCAGGAGGCTTTCTAAAAATGGCATGACAGCTGTGAATGTACAATATGCAGCCTTTTTTAGAAAATGTCACCCCTGCCTTGTCCAGCAGGCCGGCCCAGCAGCACACAACACGCAGATTGTCTTTCTCACACTCTTGCTCTTTATGCGTAACTTTTTGTGAGCTGTATTCCTTTTTTTTTTTTTTTTGTCTCTCCTTTTTTTGGTGAGCCGGCCGACCGCTCTGAGAGCACACTGGACATGCAGGTCCTGGTGTCCCACTGTGCTTTACTTTGGAGACCGTGGAAGCTCGTTGCCTTATTTTTGTCACCTCTCAGACATCACCCATCAGCTTCATCTTCCGGGCGCAAGGTTATTGCCAATACGCACAGCTTCCTCCGTGTGTGTCTGTGTGTGTGCGCGCGTGTGTCTGTATATATATATAAAAAAGAGAGAGTAATATTTATGAATCTATTTTTTCCTATTTTGTGATGAGAGCTATTGATAAGAAACAAAAAGAAAACAAAAGTCCTTTTCTTTTTTTCCTCAGTGGGACACTGCCATATTATTCTGAAGGGAAGTGTTTATTTTCTTGAAAACTAGACTATGAATAATATAATGAATAAAATCCTGAAAAAATAGGAGAGCAGGAAAGTGAACCACCACATTAACTTTGGTCAGGATGTGAACAGTGCGCATGTCAGTATTGTGATCTACCTCAGGCTTCAGGGTACCTCAGTCCAATCTTTCATTTCTCCTTTTTTCCACATTTTGTATGCCTTGTTAACTGATTATTTTGAGCGTTTTTAATTTTCTTTTTTAATGAAAAAATTAAGAAAAAGATCTACAGTAATCTCTACTCTCTTCAGGTTCAGCCGACCAGTGAAATTTTTTAAACCGTAGTCAACTCCGTTGGACTGTGTTTGCCTGGACGCCATACAATCTTTTAATAATACATCAAAGGATTTCCAGTTTGCTAAAAAAAAAAAAGGAAATGAAATGCAGGATCTAAGAGGTACATCCTGCCTAATGTGGTTCTGAATGTGGATGTTGTGTACTGATTTCACCATCAGAAAATGACGAGAAGACACAAATCAGTCGATAGAATCAGAGACGAACCAACTGTACCTCCTGTTTTACCCAGCTGTACATCCAGGTATTTTTTTCCTCAGACTTTGAAAGAAAATCTATGATGTTTATTCACTTGTTGGAGAAAAAAAAAAGATTTTTATTACAACCCAAACTTAACTTACCAGCTCTATTTGATAATTGCATATTCTGGGGTTGATTTAATAAAAACACAAAGCTGCAAAAATACACTGACAGGACTTTGGAACGTGGTGTACACCCTGGTTTTCTGTGTAGAATGTAGAACACTTCTAGTCGTTGAACTGTCACTGTGTACGCCAAAAAAACAACAACAAAACTGTATATCTGTAAACATGTATAATAGTCACCCATAAATGCATCGTTTTCTGTCTCTCTCTATAACACCAGTCTGCCCCGGCCCCAGTGGGAAACGGTTAGAGTGCTGCATCTTCCCTCAAACTGACCTCTAAATGTTTTTCCCACCAGTCTGCCGATTTAAAATTCTTTTTTGCTGTACATTCAGAATTACCTCTGAATCCAAGGCTGACTTTAGTTACTAAAAGCCGAGGCAGGGCAAAGGAATGAATTGAACCAACGAATGGTTTAGTGAAAGTTAGCGTTCGTCTTTGGAGTTCTCGTAACTGTTTTTACTTTTAGAGGGCAGCCTTTTGTCATCAGTTGAGGTAAATCATTTTTCGTCCCAGTGAACACAGACTAGCAGTGCTAATAACAAAAACAAAGGTCTATCATACTCACACAATGCCTGAGGCTTCCACAACAAGCCTCCCCACAACCGGTACAGTACCTCATACTGATGATGATAGCTCACCAGGACCGACTCAAGTACCCTGACCTTACCCATGTCAATGCAGTACGGTGCTTCTATTCGGACCCATGACTCCTGTGGTGGTCTGCATCACCTACCTTTAGCGTGCGTCGGAGAAAATGGCTTTTCATGGTAGCACTGAAAAAGAAAGCGTACTATGTCAATTCATCTTTTTTCCCCCCTGACCTTTGGGATTATTTCATTTCTTGTAGAGCAGTTTTAAAGTTTTCATGCTTTGCAGAGGACTCCTAAAACCTCTGTTTCTCTTGTGTTTTTTTGTTGTTTTTTGCTCTTTGGAGGCACCGGTTTCCCTCTTGCTGGTTCGGTTTCAGCTCAGTCTTGTCAGAAGAACATCCTGGTTGTTTGACAGTATGAGGCGAAAACATTATAACCTCATAATAGTAACCTTTTTTTTCAACTTCTAAAGATTGGTGTTTCTAGGTTTTGTGGGATGTTGCTAGGTATTCATTATCAGTAACGGAAAACCGCAATTATGCACATCTCTGAGGGTGTACAGTGTTGTTAGTCATATCACACAGTGGTTGAATAGCTTAGGCTTTGTTTTCTGTTGATCTGGTTTTCTCATCATTTACACTGATTAGATAATGTAGTCTGAGGCAGTAGCTGGGATTTTCTTAAGACTCATTCCTGTTAGATCACTACCAATGATACTAGTTGTTAAATCGTGGTTGAAAAATATCCTAGCTAGAACTTTGAACAGAGAATGGCATTGTAATGGGAGAGAAAAACTAAGTACAAATGCCTGTTTCTTGCCTTTAGGAATGAACAGAGCAGAAGACATTCAACACCATCCAAAACGTTATGGATCAGGTGGTGAAAGATTTAGTCTGGTCAGATGAGTGCAGAATCACAGCAGTGTTTTTGTCCCATTTTGTTGTTAAATGCAAAACATTGCATGAGATTGATTGCAGGTGATCCAATATGTACTACACTTCATATAGCACTAGAATTTGAAACATGGTTTTTTAGATTGGATCCAAATTCTTATCTGCATTTCACCATTTTGGGAGATTCCTTTTGTTTCCTCAGTAGGTCACAAACCACAAAGTCCTACATTTCCCACAGGCCAAAAGGTCCCAAACACCTCAAGGTAATCGGTGACTGTGCACCGGACAGACATATGATCCATTTTTACGACAACCCGTGTGGATCTATGGCTTTCTGGTAACCAGCCAAGCTGTTGTTTTGAGTTGTGAGTGAACTGTATTGCTGAGCAACCTGGATCTGAGCAATAAAGAATATTTGAAAGAAAAATGTTCCCCACGTGATGACTTTTTTTTTTAGTGTCAATATTTTTGCAACTAGAAAATTACCACAAACGCACTCAAAAAGCTGTGCTGTGCAGCCCGACAGCAGCAGCTCAGAGGAAAACCTGCTTCAGGTGCAGTGTTTTCATCAAAAACGTGCTAATCACATAATTGTAATGATAACACATTCTCTAAGCATGTGTTGGAGATGAGATTCCAGTTGCTGCTCCATCTTGAAGCTATGTAGTTTATGGGAGGAGCACACCATCGTCTAGTTGTTAAACATTAGTTATCGTTGTACTGAATTTTTGTCTTGAAATGGCTTCCTACAGTAATATTAGTGTTTATTACCCCTTCTCACAGCATGTCTCGTTAGGACTAGAGCCCACTTACGTTGTGACCTCCAGTCACAACGTAATATGGATCTGAGTCTTACCTCCACAAAACCATCACGCATGCAAAATTAGGAAAAGAATTGTAATTTTCAACATCAAACCTGATGACCACAGAACATATTTGGTGTATCTAAAAATATCTAATTGAATCTGTTCTCAAAATGAAAGGTGATCTTACACAAGACAAAGAAGAGTTCGAATTTTTGGATACCATTCATCAACTTTTCAATGCTTTTCATTTCTCATTCATCCTGACTGGCCTGTAATAACGCATCCTGCTTTTTTATTCTAAAATCGACTTGAAGCAGACAAATCTTTGAAAGCCTCATCCATTTACAGAGCTATTCTAAAAAGTGAGGGCTGAATTAGGATTCTCCCCACAAAATAGCTAAATGCATCATGTGCTTTACTACAGTCTAGCTCCGTTAAACAGTATCATTTAAAAAACTCCTTTTAATGGAAAAATACAAGAGTCAATGTATACAAACAGCACACAGGTATGGAACAGTCTGGGAACGTCCTGAGGTGTCCTTGAGATACTGACATTGGATAACGTGAGTCCCGTGGATTGTATCGGATCCATAAATATAATTGTTCAAGTGCATCCAAATCCGGTTTGGCTTAAAAAAACACTTGTATCTGTGGTCTGGGAGGATGTTCTATTCAGTTGCAAAAGATGTCAAATGTTTAAATATTGTGGCTGAGTGCTCTTTGCTCTGCAGACTAGTAAGTATTTGATTTACTAATTAAGTAATCTGTAAACCTATTAAAACAATCATCTGCACAATGCAGTCTCTATAATAATGGATTATAGGCGCTGACGTAAAAGTTTCAGCTTGTCCTCAGAGGTAGACTTTAAAGGTCAAAACTGCGAGACAGGCACTTTGAAAGCCGGCCGTTTAGGCCAAAGTCGTACTCAAGAGCATTCCTCCATGATCACTGCACATTCACACATCTATAGACATGGGGACATTTGCTGTGTTTGATTTGATGACGTGATTTGGCACCAAAATTTGGTAACACAACATTCAACTTAAAATTGATGTGAGAGTCATGATTTTTCAAAAATTCCAGTCCATCTGCAGGTGACTCCAGAATCTTCTCCAGTGTTGGAAACTGTGCAGACAGTTTTTTGTTTGTTTTTTTAAAAAAGCAGCACATTCGGAGCAGAAGGCATGAGAACACCAGCGGACAAACTGCCGTGGGTTACTGGACTTTCTTGTCTGTGATGCTTCCGTTGTGATGCTGGGTGTCGACTTTTAGACGGCGTTGGCTGAAGTGGCGGATGAGGGCGCCGGGCAGCAGAGCCATGCAGGCGATGGCCAGCAGCTGCAGGAGCCGGGCCCAGGAGAACAGGTCATCCAGCGACGACACCTCCGACAGCATCACGCCCGTCTGCACACAGATGAAATTGTATGGCAGGAGGCCTAAAAAGGCAGAGAGGAAATGTTAACCAAAGCTAAATCAAAATCAAAGTCCAGGTGGTGTTTTTTTATCGTAAATGCTTGAATGATCACATTTTGGACACGTCCATGCTCCCACCTCTGGGAACAGTTTCTACCAACATGTCCGTAAAGACACGGATGACAGAGTTTGGGGTGGATGACTCCGAGTGGCCTCGGCTTAGTTGAAGAGGGGCTGGAATTGGCTGACCACTAAACAGCTGGAGTGGGTTTGTGATGTGCGCGTTAAGAGTGACAGATCACACAGCTCCAAAGAATCCAAATAATCTGTTCCCACACTGCAGGCATGCAAAGTCTTTAAATTCATGGATTTCTTCATGATGCAAGAGTTGAAACACAGATTTCACTTGTGGATGGCAGCTCAGGAACACTGAAGAGGTTACATCTCACATAATGAGACATCTAAAGTAATGCATTTAACCCACCTAACATGCAGTGTAAATGTGTAGTAACAGTGTAATGCACTACAAACAAACACTAAAGGTTCTGTCTGATTTCAAGCTTCTAAATGTAACCTCACTATAAATGTTAAGGTTTCTACACTGAAATCTGTAGGAGGAAGACAAGCACCAAGTGGTGAGCAAAACGCTGGGAAAGTGTGAAGTTTGGAAATAGATGGACGTCAGCTGCCGAGCAGCTTAGCAACACCGTCTCCTTCCAGAGATGAAACAAAACAGACATGTGATCAGGCTGTTAGCAAAGATTTAAAACTAATAGTGTTCTAAGTAGTCGGCTTCACAGCGCTTATTTGAGTAAGATGAATATGTGGTCTTATTTTTCGACCGATTGTACATTGTGAAAATTCAAATAGGCACATGAACTCTTAAGGACTTACCAATAAAGACTGAGCAGGAGAAGAAAGTGATGGGGATGTTAACAATAGGGGCTGACATATTCAGAAACCAGTTGGGAGTCATGGGAAAGAACCTAAGGAAGAGCAGGAAGAAGAACAAACAGTCCTCGTTCTCCTCCACCTGGAACAAATAAAGATAAATGTTAGTTTGATCAAGCAGAGAAATATCAGGAAGTTTGTTTTTTTTCCCCCAGAAGTTCTCTTTGTATTTGTGCTTTCCACAGTCATACATTTCTCTCAAACTAATTCACTGTATGTTTTGTATGTATGTTCTATGGAGACTTTGTAATCTCGCCTTTGAGAAAAAATTTTTTTTAAAAACAGCCAAATATGCATTAAATCATTTTCTTATTCAATCACTTAAATTAGTCCACAATTGCCATTATTAAAACAACATGAATCTTTCTGTTTTTATAATCAAAATACACGGGCATACTGTGACACCTGCAGTTAGGGAAAATATCTAGCGGGACACTAATGGTTTACAGCAAATCCCATAGCATTTGCTTCAGTTGGAGATCAGAGCATCTGTTTCATCTATCAGTAGATACACTGTCAGATTTCAATTCAATTCAATTTTATTTATATAGCGCCACATCACAACAACAGTTGTCTCACAGCGCTCAGATTTATGTCTAATATTCAGTGTCTGCTGTGACTGCCTATTAACTAGTTCCTTTTTTAATCTCATGTTGTTTCTTTTTGCTCCAGTGAAAGGAGAGTGTTTATGTTGTGGCAAAGCTATACCTTTTTCTGTAGCATTGAGACTTTCTCTGGGAAGAAATTGACAATGTATTGTTTTCCAAAGCCTTGGGACAGGAGGTAGCACATGGTGGAGCCCACTGTTGTGAGCACGCATGCAAGAAACAGTCCCTCGTAGGGTCCAAAGATAGCTCCTGCAAGAATGTTCTGTACAATGACAAGTGGAGACCAAAGGCCTGCTGTTAGCACACACACCATCATTATGTGTTAAAATCTGATCAGACACAAGCACTGTACTGCTTTCCTCAAAGTGACAGGAGATAAATGCTTTCAGATCTAACAGTCTTTTGAAGAGTCGGTTTGTTTATACCTGTCATTTCTGTATGGGCATTCAGACAGAAATATCTTTTCTCTGAGCCCTAGTTATACTTTTTGGGCTAATTTTAATCTATGACTCTTCGTGTTTTTTTTTTTAGACTTAAAAAAAATGCTACGCTTACTGACGATGCATTTTCAAACGTGAGTTAGTCTTGCTGAGAAACAGTATCAGTACAGATGGCACTAGTCCTGCTTTCAACTTACCAAAAAAGATGATCCGGGAATGGCAAAGGACTGCTTGTAGAGATACGCACTGGAAAACAGGAGCAGGACATATCCAGTGTGCTCTGTTTTGTAAAACTGCAAGAGCTCAGCAAGTTCCCTCAGCTCGGCCAAGTCTGAAGGGAACTTCAACCTATGAAGTCATTCAGACCCAAGTTAGACATCTCAATTACATTAGAAAAAACAACAACATCTGCCAACAAACAAAGATAATGTCTGTAGTCATCAGTTTCCACTGGTTAAAAAGCAGAATTAAATTTGGGATGGCAGGCAATCCTAAAGTAAAAATACAGCCTGTCAAATGTGCTCTGGCCATCACAATATTGTTGTTTTGCTATGATACATTTCAGAAGGAGGGCCGCGATAATTTAAGCAAGATAAAACATAGTCAATTTAAATTAATTCCGCACACAAAAAATAACTTACCACCATCCCAGTATAAAATATTTCTATCAAACAGTCCCACATTTAACAAATACAGAAACATCCTAACATTACAGGAGGCAAAATGCAGAGTTTTACAGGCAGTGTGTGTTCTCTGCAAAGGGCTGCATTTATGCTTAAAGAACCAGTGAGAGTTGGCCAGTTTTTCCAAGTAAACCTAAACCTTGAGATATTTCCTTCTTTTTGGCTAGCAGCTAAAGGCTAACGTCTGTCACCTGCTGGGTTCCTGAGAAATGTCGCTGAGCCGCTCGGACTCTGCCGCTTCCACATGTTCAATCTCCGAACCCAACCGAGGACGTCTTCGTGGTCCAGCGGGAAGATACAGGGACAGTGAATAAAGGTAAAAGCTGGCAGCAGTGACAACAGCGAATAATCCAACGAGAGAGCGCATTGTTTCAGGCTCCTGAGCAAAACTGCAGTCACTGTTTGTTGTTATCGACATGCACGACGGACAACCGTCACGGTGACGTCACGGACAAAAAGTCAGCAGGCACAGGTCCATATGTTCATTCATTTAAAACATATGATCATTTTTAAAAAAATTTAATACTTCCAAAATAAATAAAAAAAATTAACATTTTAAATGCAAATTAATGGAGGAGTCTATTAAGCTCCAGGCCAGAAGGTGGCGCTAGTGCTATAAATGTTTTACCACAATTAAGGAAGTGGGAAACAGGAAGACGAAGAAGACCATTTGGACTGTAGCCACGAAGGGTCAAAACAGTGAGATAAGTGGAACAGTACTGGAGGCAGGAGTTTGTTTCAAAGTCCAGTTGACATACTAAAAGCAGGGCGACGGCAGCTCGAAGTTTTGCTTGGAAATCATGGCTCTGTTCACTCTTGTTTCGGGGTCTGTTGGCGTTGTTACCCTTCAAAACCCCCCTGTTAATGCACTCAGGTAAGCTTAAAAGCAAGGTTGAAGGACTACTTTAATGCAAAGTTACTTTCCCTGACAAGAAATGCATGTAGAAAGTTTTGGCATATCTCTGGTATTGAAATGGGTTACGTTTGAGATAGTCTTAACTCTCTGCAAGCCGTAAATAAAGAAAATGACAGCACTGAGAAAAAGCTGCATCTTAATATGAAAATTCCTTCCCACAAGGTGGCGTAAGAGTAATAGTCTGCAAACACGTCCTACCGTTGCTGACAGCAGATGTCACAATGCTTAACAGATTCTTAGCATTATGGATATAGTTTCATAAAAACACACTAATTAAGCATACATGGAGGAGATTCAGAATTGTTATAACTTAAAAGGATGTTTAAGGCTGATCTCCCACTGTTCAATTGGACTGGTTGTGATGACATAGACTGCAGGTTTTCATCTGCACAGCGTGTGCACAGATTTGGACACATTCACATGCATGTGATGGTAATAAGATAACCTTTAATGGCAGATTTTACTAATAGTGTTGTATTTTCTTCAGGTTAAGAGGTTTAGTTAATATTCACTACCTGAGTTGATAAAGGTTGTTCAATTGCTGTTTATTTCAGATCTCACCCATCAGGCCTACAGATAATGTAACACAACAGTAACACCATAATTAATGATTTACAGATGGCTGTTTGCCTGAGAACAAATCTTTCTTTTCAGGGACACCTTGTTCACACTCTGAATGCAGCACTCGGATCTAAATCCTAACACATACAAACAGAATCATGTTTTAAGCCACTTCAGGCCCTCATTTCCTTATCTTACAAAAGCATGCTTGATGTATATTTTATAATATGCCATAAATTACATATAATTTCATGGTTATTTCCATTTGTATTTTGAAGGAATTTTTGTTCACGATTTAAGAGCTTGAAGCTAAAGAGAAATCTTACTGACAAACATGTTTTTGTGACTTCAGTGCTGCAGTGAGGCAAGGTATTGTTGACATGATGGACAAAGCGTTAAGTGAGCCAGAGGTGAAGTCTGTGGTCATCTGTGGCCAAAATGGAAGATTCTGTGGAGGTATACTCACACAGTCACATTGGTTTGCTAAAATCCAACCATTTCACTGTTAATTATATTTTGACATTTCACAAAATTGGGAAAAATGTCTAGAGCTCCTTTTGATCATTTTATTTAAACGTGTAAATTGTTGCATAATGGTGAGTGATGAGAGGCTCCTAATGCTCCAAACAGACACCGGTGGAGGAAAGAGTTCAGATTAAATTAAACCCAATATGATTAAAGTAAATCAAATAATAACTTATGTCAACTTAAATTCATTAATTAATTATTAAGAAAATTGGATGCAGTGGGGATGAGTAGCACAGCAACTGATAATCAGTTTCATCATCACACCATTAAACTGCAGATTGTTACGTCAGTGTCTGAATGCTTTGGATCGATGGCATTTTCTTTTTATCTCCGTGTCAAACACAGACATTGCCATGGCAGTCAGGTCAGATCAAATCCAAAACATATCCTCTAGATTTTGCCCTCATGCCATTTCAGTCTTTATGACTCAGTCCCCTGATCGTCTTGTCTGGGTGAATTTATATTACAGGCGCAGACATCAAGGAGTTTGGCAAAAACATGACTGGGCCTCCACTGGTACCAATGATCCACAGAATAGAATCAGGAGCCAAACCGGTGGTGGCAGCCATAGAGGGGATCGCTTTAGGCGGAGGCCTGGAGTTGGCACTTGGTTGCCACTATCGCATTGCTCACTCCAAAGTTAGTACATGCCTCAAATCTCTCTGTCTCTGTTTGTCATAGTCTCTCTGATGTTGAGTTGCATTAGCGTTCAAATGACAGATTTATCTTGCAATTCACAGTGTGTCAGCTTACTGATTAAAAAAACAACTATTTAATGATTTTTAGAAATGTTCTCTTAATAAAAAAAATGATACATTTTGCCTTTTGTCCTTCTGGAGGTAACGGTGATCATTTGTAGTATTATGATTATTATTATTTGATTTTGTATCCTATCAGGCCAGACTGGGGCTTCCAGAGGTGCTTCTGGGTCTGCTGCCAGCTGCAGGGGGAACCCAGCGTCTACCAAGGCTCATCGGTGTTCCTGCTGCCTTAGACCTCATCACCACAGGTAGCAAAAATATACTTTCACTTTATGTTGATGTGACTTTTAAAGTATTGATTCAAACAAGTTTCACTGGCACACATGATGGTTATTCATCTAAAGCTGCTCCAGGCATGGCTCTGTTCGCAGGCAAGATTTTGATATTTAGGTTGGAGCCCTAAAGTAGCTCAATACAATACAAATGGATTTTAAAAATGAATTGCAACAGCCACAGTAGATGGAAAATACTACCATGTTTAAAAACTATGATGCTCAGGAATCAGGGCATTGTAAAATGTAAAATGTAAAATTTGTGGAGAAAAACGTCAAAACCTAGAGGACTCTGTGTGGGTATCCTGTAAAGATCAAACCAGGAACGCAACGTGCTGTGTTCTCACAAATCCCTGAAAACGGATGAGTTTTACTTTGAGCTTTCTCAGGTTTGAGAAGTGCCTGAAACTTTAATCGTACTGTATTCATCATGAATGACTATCGATGAAGAAGCAGGGTAGAGTCCAGCTGTTTTGCTCTAAGCAGCGCAGTTAGACCCACATCAAAAGCGTTGACACCACCATTGTGATGTAGATGGCTGGAGGAGAAGCTGCATCGCTCTCTCAACCACCCCATAACGTTTTCAACTTTCATTCAATAATGTGAAGGGCACGTGCTCCAGCAGAAGTTGCTGGGGGTTTGATTTTCAAAGACGACTAACTGATTACTCCGTGCTGTGAGTTTGGATTCCAACATAAGCAGTTGGCAAAAAAAAGGAGGCTCATACTTCTGTGGGGAGTGTTGAAAAATGTAATATTTTGGTGGATCAGGTTTAGCCTGCCTTAACATCGTTTAGTCATTGCGGGAATAATACATTTAAAACTTTAAAAAAAACTGTTTCTCAGGAAAACATCAGAACAACTGAAAATAGTAAACTTTTGTCATTACCAGAAGAAGTGAGTTGCTAACGTAGATCCCCGGAACATGAACGAAACTCTTATGTTTGAAGTAATGTTTAGAACATGTGTGCATTTCCCCATAGTGGGATCAATAAAGTAATCTATTCTAATCTTAAGTTTTTTGCTGCTGAAGGAGATTTGGAAATGATAATATAATCATTTAACATCCTTTTTCTGCTTTAAGTGTTGTTGAGAGATGAAAAGTTTATAGATTTTTTTTTCCATCTAAATGTGAAAACCAGAGAGGTCAGATGTTTCCTGGGATCTGAGTGGCTGTACTGATGAAATGCAGATGCGGGCTGTGTACTCTGACCAGAGGGGGTCAGCCTGTCATAGGTTTTACCACTTTCACTGATCTGCCTCTTCTCAACGTTCAGTTTGGATTATTTTAAATGAGCTTAATGAAGCTAAAACATGTAATTCCTCATGGTTTTCTCTCTTTTTAAATGTCTTTTAAACCATGGAAGTTAATAAATATACAGGTGTAATTGTAGGCTTCTTAGTGACAGGGCATCTAAAAACTCAAACATCCCTGATCCCTTACTGTGCTGATGACTTTCTTCTGTCCAACAGGCCGTTATGTGACAGGTGCTGAGGCACTGCGACTTGGAATGGTCGATGAGGTCACCGATGACAACACAGTAGATGCAGCTGTGAAGTTGGCCTTGAGCGTTGCAGGTGAGAAAAAGGCTGGGATTAAATGTACCCTCTCCTCCCTGGTAGAAAAAAAAAGTGTGATGGAAGGAAGGGGAAATCCTTTCCGGAGAGGTTAATTTAGGGGAGTCCGACATCAAGAGGTGTCGACAAGTAGGCTGTGGAAGTCAAAGGAGGGGGCAGAAAACATGGCAGCCAGATCCTCCAGCACGCAGGAGCCATAAAAGTTTCATGCTTCTGTCAGATGTACTCTGACGACTTCACTGCTTTTGCTGTATTATTCAGAAGGGCGAAAAGGGACAAACTCTCCTAGCATATTAATAATGAGCCATCACAGCCATTTAGAAGGATGAAGATTGCTGCTCGCACGTGAATCTGACTCATTTACACACTGACTGGATTTCTGAAGTGTGCCACATCCCTCCTGTTTTAGAGGAAGCTGGTCTCAGTCTGTATAAAGAAAGATCTTTTCAGCTTGGGTGTCCAGTGATTAAACCATCCAAGGAAGTATGAGCACATTCAACATGAATGAAAAATAAAATGCTTGAGGAGTCCTAGTGGTTTATAGAAAGAGGTTTCTATTCTAAAACACAACATGAGAGAAAGTACTTTGATTTTTTTTTAAATCCCTTTAGTCTCCAAGAAAGTAAAAGAGCACAGTCATTAATACCTAATCTTCCTTGTATTTATTGGAGCTTTCCCGAGTATTGTATTCTTCATTTTCTTCTTTTTTTTTCCTATACAAACCGCCCACTCTGTGTGTGGCTTTCTGTCCTAGAACCTTTGAGGGGGAAGATGCATTTTGTCTTTGTGGAGTCCTGCTTGTGTGAGAGCTTTTGATTCTTTTGCATGAAACAAACATGAGTTGTGTCTTCATGACTACACTCTTGACTTCCACAGAGCTGTCATCTTCGGTGGTCTGTTGCAAGATTTCTGAGCCATAGCAACTCATTTCTGCACCATTTAAAACAGCAGGAAGTCCGCCTGTGCCTGCAGCAAAGAATGTCATTACTGGAAATTGTCAATAGTGAAGTCAGAAGAATCAAATCTAAAATAACAGTTTACTATTAAAAGATAATGACAATGGATTTGTTTTCCTCCTCACTATACTGCCAAGGTGACTGAGTGTGTGATAGAGTGAGAGCTTTTTGTTAAAGGGGGCCTTTGGGTGAGTCTGGCAGGGCATGGAGAAGATAAGAGCCAACCACTGAAGATTTTAACGGATACTTCAGACTTGGGTTGATTAGCAGGGGTGTTGAACGAGGACAAGAAATGTGTGTTTAGATGTTTCAGATCAGAGGACTTAAGGGAAACGCATCATATGAACGCATATTCATGCAGAATAAACTGCACTTAAACTGACGGCTGTGTGGCTGCATGCACACGTCCACTGCCCCCTCACACACAGACAAATTCAAGTCTCTCACTTGTGATGAGATTAACTTTTTTTTTTTTTTACCCCCGTGGTTACAACATCTGCCCACTACATCTGTCAGGACAGCCAGGATTCCCAGTCGCTGTAAATCCACAGCTGAACCATTTACAGATTAACTGCTGCAATAATGCCTCCTAAATTACAGCGAATCACTTCAATACCACCTAACACCTCAGTGTTTTTTAGCAGGGAGCAGAATATGCTCTCAGCCCGTCCCAAATGACCGTCATCATCTATTCTTCATCCATTAGCTGCCGTTTCACAAGAAATGATCTTTTATTATTATAAAAAAGGATAGTTTTAATCAGATATGGATGCTGTTCCTTTAAGCTTTGCCCCGGTGACCCAATTTCTGGCCTGGACGCTTGGCTGAGTGTAAGTCACTGGAGCTGTGAAGGATTCTGACTACTGTCTCATGTAATCACATCAGTAGAGACAAGACTAAGAAAAATAACTTTTAAAATGAGATTTTAGCAGAGTGGCCATCTCCCTTACAGGTTTCCCGAGCTTAAATTAACACAAAAAGGAAGCAGCGTGGTTTTCTTTTCAAATTATATTTGCAACTTTAATCTTTGTTGAGTTCACCCAGAAACACATTTTCTCAAAACCAGAGTCATCTTACTTAATTGGCCCCCAAAGCTGGAAATTCACTGGTTATTAAGTCCTAAATCCGACTCTTTGCTTTCTATTTAGTATCCGATCTAAATTATTCAAGGTGAACTGTGTCAGTTCCCAGGCAGGGTCCCTGCAATTATCTGGAAATGGTCTGTCAAATCAGTCTGCTTGGACAAGCAGCTGGGCTATCTAGTGATTGAGTGGATGAGAGTGCATGGAAAAAAAAAAAGAATAATACCCAGACTTGCTAAGTGCTGGCTGACAGATTTGACATATACGGGGGGGAAAGAGATCTATGGGTAAATACAATTATACATATGCAAATGGAGAAAAAATGCATTCACTAGTGATTTACTCTCCACTGTAAGTGTTTCCTCTGGAGTCACTTCTACAGTCTGTCTTTTTCAGGAAAGTCACTGGACGCGCGTCGCATAAGCACCTATCCATGCCCGCAGCCCCCTGGTCTGGACCGTTTCTTCGAGACAGCGATGCAGCAGGTGCGGCAGAGTGCCCGTGGAGCCATGGCACCGGTTGCGTGCGTCCAGGCGCTCCGTGCAGCTGCCGGCCAGCCCTACGCCGAAGGCATGCAGCGGGAGAAAGAGCTGATGGACACCCTCTTCCACTCTGGCCAGGCCCGCGCTCTGCAGTACTTTTTTTTCGCCCAGAGGGCTGTCGGCAGGTGGAGCACTCCCAGTGGGTCCCGGTGGGACTCGAGCAAGCCCAGGCCTGTGCACAAGGCAGCTGTCGTTGGTGAGAGCTTTGGGCTTTTAATTTAGTTTTCGGTGACGCTTTCAGTGGGAGCACACAGAGTGACTCATCAAGTTATCTACGCGGTATCTTCATATTCACATTGCCGTTAGAAGCTAAGCCCTCATTTACAGTTCATCTGAGTTTAATGAATGAACTCTTTCTTCCCTGCAGGGACGATTGGCTATATTACAATCTGCATGTGTGTGGCTGAGCAGCTTGTGCATTAATATTACAAACTGTGAACAACTTCACCTAATGTGGCTTGACTAAAACAATAAGGGGTATATATCCTATTTTGTCAGAGATTTCAGTGATATTCAACTTTTGACTTTCTCCTCTTAGGTCTTGGCACCATGGGCAGAGGTATAACCGTGGCTCTTGCACAGGCTGGGTTGTCTGTGGTTGCCGTGGAGACCCATGAAAAGCAATTGATGGAGGCAAAGCAGGCGGTTTCAGGCATGTTGGAGCGAGGGGCCAAGAGACGTGGGGTAGCCCCATCATACGGCAAGATCAGTTATAGCTCCGACCTCCTACCGGTGGCAGATGTGGACCTGGTCATCGAAGCTGTGTTTGAGGACATGGATTTAAAGAAGTCTCTCTTTGAACAGCTGTCCGAGATTTGTAAACCAGACACATTCCTTTGCACGAACACGTCCGGGCTGGACATCGACCGGCTGGCCTCTCACGCCCGAAACCCAGAGCTGGTGGTCGGAATGCACTTTTTTGCCCCAGCCCACGTCATGAAACTGCTGGAAGTGGTCTACGGGCCACGGTCATCTCCCCAAGCTGTGGCCACCGCCATGCTGCTGGGCAGGAAAATGGACAAAGTGAGCGTGGCAGTTGGAAACTGCCCGGGCTTCGTGGGGAACCGCATGCTCAAGCCATATTTAGACCAAGCGTTCTTCTTGTTGGAGGAGGGCGCCACGCCAGAGCTGGTAGATCAAGCTCTGGAGGAGTTTGGATTTGCCATGGGCGTTTTCCGAATGTCTGACCTCTCCGGGCTGGACGTCGGCTGGAGGGTCAGGAAGGCAGACGGGCTGGTTGTGGCCGGAGCCTCAACGGGGCCGTCGGCTCGAAGCCGGCGAGGCTTCAGGTACAGCCCGCTGGGCGACCTGCTGTGTGAGCGGGGACGCTTCGGTCAGAAAACGGGCAGTGGATGGTATCGGTACGACAAACCCGGTGGCCGGGTGGCCAAGTCTGACCCTTGGCTGCACGGTTTTCTGGAGCAGTACCGCGCTGACCACGGCCTGGTGGCGCGCCGCGTGGACCAGCAGGAGGTGCTGGAGCGCTGTCTGTACGCCCTGATCAACGAGGGCTTCCGCATTTTGGAGGACGGGATCGCGGCAGGGCCGGAGGACATCGACGTCATCTACGTCCTGGGCTACGGCTGGCCCCGGCACCGCGGGGGCCCCATGTTCTACGCCGCCACGGTGGGCTTGAGGAAGGTCCTGGAGAGGCTGGAGCACCACCACCAGGCGCACCCCGACGTGCCCGGCCTGCAGCCCTGCGGCCTGCTCAGGAAGCTGGTGGCCAGCGGCACCCCCCCCGTCGCCAGCTGGAGGGAGTTCATCAAGAAGAGCCGCAGTCATCTTTAGAGAGTTTAGCTTTAGCAATCTCAACGCACTTGTGTGATCTTGTACGCCGATTAACCAAATGATCGTAAACTCACACTGCCCTCTGCAACCCAGCAGAGCCGGTTGTGTGTGAAAAATGTGGGGGCTGCAGTGTTTGAACTGGAGGGCCAAATGATTAGAAACTCTTACAACTAATGTTCAAAACCAACAAACGCGTCTGCGAACCCAAAGAGCCACAACTCAGACCCAAACATTCTGTCAGAATTTTTTTTAATCAGTGCGCAGCTGGATTACGAATAAATGGAAATTATGATGTATATTATTGATTAACACATGAAGTGGATAGAAAAAGTTCTGAGGCAATAAAATATGTAAAAACGTAACTGATTTTGGGGTGAATTACCAAAGCAGAATGTGGGGATGTGCAGAGCGTAAGTAATGTTAAAGTAAATGAAATATAAATGGAGAGTGATGACAGCTAAGGTTTAAAAAAATGATTACCTCGCCAAAGCTCCCATCCTCTACACACGCGTTCTAGACTTTTTAATCACCAAAAAAACAAACCCTGTCCTCTGCTTTTTTTTTATTGACCGTGACATTGTTTCTAAGAGTCTGTCCTCTTTGTATCTGGACAAAAGGGGCTGGAGGAAATTCTTACAGCCCCTTAGAATACACTACAAGAACCAGGAAGCTTTTAACAACCAAGAGAATGACTTGAACCACGCTGGGCTTTGTGAGGTTTGGTTGAATTTCAGATTTGTTGCACTTGAAACTAATTATGAAGGGCTGTAGCAGTGGTTACATAATCACAGGATTTCAATTATATGAGCAGCCTGATCGGTTTGCTTGATAGTAAGACTAGTTTGATTTACTCATATTGAAGCTGCAGTTTGAAATCTGCTAAATGGCTCCTTTCCATCACTGCCACATAAAGAACTTACCCCATCTCCTCAGATGGCACCTCACTTTATGAATTTATTTTCCAAAATAAGAGCATTGAGATACAGGAAAGTCAACATATTTTTCAGACCTTGCCTTTTCTGTAATGACAGATACCTGCTGTCCCCCAGACAGATGGGGCATTTAAACTGAACCTGTTTAAAACCATTTCTCTATTGTGTCAATGTTGGGTAAATGTTTGTCTGTATGTAAAATCATGTTTATAAAAACAGACAGTGTTATATGCAGAGTATTGATTTTTGTGAACCATGTTGTGTGTGAAATGAGTCTGATGATGGACATTATTTTAGTGCAGCTTTTGTCCAAAAGCTCAACTGTTTGAGCAAACAGTCTGTCCAGGAGGGGAAGCTAAAAGCTACTGCTGCTGTGTTTAACCGAGGGGAACTGAGGGAGACAGGCCGCTTTAGAGCCTTTCAACACCAGAGCCATGGCTCGTTTTCCAGTCCCAACCCAAAGTAACTGGACAGATGTTAACGTTGCCCCCTTGCGGTTAGTGACTCCCAGCTCTGTGGTTGGGCTGGAAAAAGCTACATTTACTCCCCACCTATAGTGTTTCCGGAGAAATGATTTGCTCTATTTGCAACATACTGCCTAAGATGTGTTTTGGGAATCCCGTGCAACATTTTTGGCTTTTAACCGGGACTTAAAATAAAAATCAATACTTTATGGAGCCAATAATAAGGTCGATTGGAGGTGGCTTCCTAATCAGATTCAGACCTTGATCTTTGAAGTTGTTGGGGGAGCTGATGAAAGCCCGTGTGCGTGTTTGAAGTGCACACAGCAGCTGGCTTTGTGTTCTCGGGCTCCTCCCGTTGTGTGATGAAGTTGAGACGCGCGCCGTTGTTCGGTGCGCGCGTCACCGGGCGGCGCACAGCTGAGGAGCCTCCCGACGCGAGGGGAGGATGGACAGCCGTGCGGATCACCGGCGGCTCTGAATCCCACTCTACACCCCTCTAACTGACGCCTTTCCACTTTTGACAGGATTGCCTCCGGATCCAGACGCCAGAGCTCCGCGTCCGGAGCCCAGTTGAAATATCTTTTTTTGCTTGGACCGTTACGCCCGACGCTTTACGCCGTAGTTTTTTTTTTCCACACCTCGAGGCCGTGTGCGTGTTGTTGTTGTTGTTTTTTTTATATATATCTTTCCACGGGAAATGTTGGCATGGCCGCCTCGGGAGCGCATAAGTGTCCGAAGAGTGAGAAGTTGGACGAGGCGCAGGCTCTGGCCAGGAGCTGCGCGGGCAGACCAGACTTCCTGCCGTGCGACGGACTCTCCATCTGCGCGACGCACAGCCACGGGAAATGCTTCAAGCTGCACTGGTGCTGCCACTTGGGCTGGTGTCACTGTAAGTTTTGTTTTTGTACGATCGAATCGCCAGAAGTGGAATAAACCGTCGTTCCACCGACGGCGAACAGATACTGAACGCGTTCGTGTTTCAGACGTGGCATCGTAGTAGAGAAGGGGGAGACACGTTCAAAGGGAAAATGTGGGTGAGATTTGATTAGGATAGGTTTATTCATGAATCATACCATCTGTGAGTAGATACAAAGACTTGTCATCGATTTGCATTTTCAGGCAAACGGTGAGAATAGTTTCGCCTCAAGGAACAAACGCTATTTTAGACGTAACAGCATTTTTAGAATTAGATTTCAAAGAGTTAAAATACGGACTGTTTTAAAACCATCTCATCTAAGCTTGACCAGAGTGCAAGCCTCCAACAGAAACACTATTCTGACTAATCTGACATGGGAGGATGGACAACTCGTAATCATTTAAATGAGATCCTCTGGATTTGATGTTTAACACAGTCTCCTGACTTTGACGTCTGATTCACCATTTCCATTTCCATTCTAAAGGTTAACTCTGGCGATGTCCTGCATTTGTCTTAATCTCTGTAAATTCCGTGAAATGTCAAAACCAACTGAGAATTGATCCAGTTAAAAAGTCAAACGTTATCGTCCATCCAAGATCAAGGCGCATCACTATTAAAGCTATTTTGGATCTACATTGTGTTTAAACCAAACAGCAGGAGTAGAATGATCCACTTATTATGATAGTCCCTAACAAAATCAACCCCTTAAATTTAGTTTTCTGTGGAAATGATTATAGGAGACAACATAGTTTTCAAACACTCAAGCAAGTAAATAAAAAAACTCTCTTCTTTATGACCCCTTTTTAAAATGGGATCTTTCAGTAAGGAGGGGGATCTGGGGCTTGGGGCTGACCCTGCAGGGAGGTGGAGCAGAAGGCATTAGGCACTTTCTTCCCCTCCCCTTTTGTGTTCACAGGATTTTTTTCTCACGGAAAAGATGTAATATGACACCGGATTTTTTTCCTTCATAATCACAGCCATGCAAACATGAAGTCGTTTTTCTTTCTCATCTATTGTACGACATCTTTCAATATTTACTTCTACACAACATCACATGGGCTGCGTTGGGGAATGATGGCTCCGCTGAAACACAGGCAATTGTCTCGTCACTTTGAGGGGTGACAGTGGCGTTTCCCACACCCGTGTGTACCTCAGACCCTTTCTGTTGCATTCCCTCTCAACCTGACACTTTAACACCGGCAGAGTCTCAACAGCTGCGCCTGGACCTGACAGGACGTCCGTCTCTGTGCGCTGCCCCAATTTATCCCCTCCACTTCCGCCGGCCCTGGAAATCCACAGATCAGTGTAGAACACAATCACTAGCTTGTCGTCAGCCGTCACTCGGGGGCTTACAGTGTGCGACTGCAGAAGTCACGTTGTAATCTTTGTCGTGTAATCATTGGATTTAGACCCTCGCTGCCATCCGGAATGAGCCGGGCCATTTTGAGACACTAGACGTGGCAGAAAAAATGACAAAGGCCATCCGGTGTTTTACTAAACCACATCCGGCCTTTAGGATTCCGGGGTGAAACCCACTGTGAACACTGGGGGTTTTCCAGCTCCTCTCAGATTTTAAATGGATCTGGACGCAGACGTGGAATAGAGTAGAGAGGCAGCTCTTCATCAGTCCAGCACAGAGGTGTCCGTGGAGCTCCTGACGTTTGCACCGCTCCGCTGCAGCTCTGTTCGGTCGTGCACCAGCTCAGACTGCTGAGACGGGCACAACCAGGACTCCCGCTGAGAGAGGGCTACCAGCCCCCCCCCACCCCCCTTCTGCACGCAACGCCTGCCCCGCTAGGCTCAGCTCAGCCTGCCCGACGTCCTTTGTCTCTCTGAAAACGAATAACAGTTCAGGATGTGAACGAGCAAAAATGTAGTAGTGCCCCATATCTGGTCCCTTTTTCATTTGGGTTGTGCCTGTGAAGCCGCCTGGAGTAGCGGCTCGTTCTGCCGGTGATTGTGCATTCACCACAGGGAGCCTTGCCAGGCTGCCTTTTTAATTACATTTTTAATAGGTTTCCCTGGAAAACAAACACAAAAGGTCGCAACATAGTAGAACTTGGCTGAGCATTTAAATTCTCTGACAGGAATTATTCCCCTTATCTGGGAGCGGCGCGGGGCGCGTACCTGCGACTTCACGCGTTGCTTTCTCTCATTTCTTATGTGCCTCTGGAAATGGAACGTTTTCTTAATGCTCCTGGTTTGAATGTTTTCCATTAAAAATGTAGCTTGTCTGGCAGAGAACACAGAGAAAAAGAAAGCGGAACTGGGTGTAGGTGGAGGCAGTGTTCCCAGCTGGTGACAACATCAGTCCAAACCACTCATTAGCAGTAATTAGCTGTGTTTAGTGTCACTGCCAATATATCACATACGATGAGAGCTTTTCCTCACAGCATCACGAGAAGCACCTGGTCTGAATATGTTTTTTTTGTCTTCCTTTATGCTTTACTAACTGATTGCAGCTACCCAGCAGAGTGATGAATTACTCATTAAGAAACTTGAACAGGGACTATAATGAGCTCTGAAGAGTCTCGTCACTCTGCTTGTTCGCTGTCAGCTCTCATTTTGAAAGCCGGGACTTGTACTTCTCTCGATACGAGAAATTGGGATCTGTGTCAGTCTCCTCTGCCACACAGGTGCAGGCTTGCAGCCCGAAACCTTAAGGAAGGTCTGGACGTTTGCTGGTGTAAGCGCTGCCCAGGATTGGGCGCGTTGTGTCAGATAATTTACTGCAGTGCTGAATCATAGAATTCTTCTCTTATTATCAAAGGATCGATACATTGTCAGCATAGGCCTGAGGGAAGGTTCCTGATGGATTGTGAATGTTTGCAAGCTACAGCTTCTCAGTCACTTTAATGGCTGATCTGTCAGTGATGGAGGCAGAAGTGTACAGGCAAGGTTCAACAAGTCTGTTTGTATAGTACTCTTTTACTATTGTCCCACAGTCCAATTGATAAAAACCCAAGTAAACACAACGCAGAACTTTGGAACCTCCAACTAAATGCTTAAAATCCAAATGGGAAACTGTTACTCTCAACATAAGAATTAAGCCACCACAAAACTGTTCAAATAAATCCCCAGCAATTTAAGATGTTGCTCACTTTAAACTCCGACTCAAAAAAGTGTTTGGAAAAAAAAGCCAGAAGCAACTTCACTTCAACCTTTTCCAATTGAATCCTCAAAGTTCTCCCGCATCGTTTATGCTTGGAGAGCATAATTTCTCTCAACAGTCAACAGACAAACAAAGCGTTTCATTAGGGGGACAGCTTGACAGTTTACAGGTGTAAATGAGACATGACAGAGTTCTGCTCTGCTGTGTTGGTCGCTTTTTCAGACAAAGATGGTTTCTTTACAGTGCTCATCTGTTCACAGAGAGAGATTGACTTGAAGCCCGAGCACAATAACAACAATCACTTTTCATTTAAATACAGACAAGATGCAACAGACACGATGAAACTGTCAATAAGGGCCATTACAACCATTTTGCAAATCTGTCTGATTTATAGGTTTTTGAAGAAAATATGGGGTTGAACAAATGTTGAAGCCATATGCACTGATGTCTGCAGAGTGGTGTAGGTTATGTGTGTTGAGTTAAAAGGAAAAAAAGGGAGATTATTTCACTTCTGTAGCTGCTCCTCATCTGTGACTCAAACTGATCTTTGACTTTTGGCTCATGCTGACATATCAGCACTTACTTTTCAGAGTAAGTGCATATAAGTGTGCCTTATGGATAGTACACTATTCAAGGTTGAGAAGTTATATGTGGAATGCTTTGTTCTTCCCACCCAAAGTCTCCTCTAACATAGTTTGCAGAAGAGAGGAAACTACCAACCAATTTTCAGACTGTAGGTCAAAGATACGTAGCTGCATGGAAACGGCAACGCTACCAATTCATCAAGCATTTTTTAAGCTTCGTGACCGCTCCTGTTGTGGTTAAAAACTACCTCCAAAATTAGATCACATCTGCAGACAAAGACAAATGTGACCTGACTGTGCGCTCCACATCCTTCCTGCATGTTCCAGCTATGGCGTAATATGTTGTGGCGAGCACAACTGTGCAAGGTACATGCAATGGGGAGCCACTGCACGGCCCGTCGCTTCCCGGGCCGAGGTTTCCACACACACACGGGGATTCAATCTTTGTTTGTACGCCTGCCCGTCTTGATAGTGATCGTGGAAACGCAGACAAACAAACAAATCGCATGAGATTTAAGAAAAAGGAGCAAACCCGCCTCAAATGGCCTGGGTGAAGCTTAAGTGCATAATTCCTCACTAAGAGAAGCTGAACAGGAAAGCAAATAAGCGCTACTTCGAGAAAATAGAGGGAATTATCTGGCTTAATCCTCACAGCCCCTTCCCTGCCAGTTTAATGCAGGCATCAGCTGTAATCTTGCCTCCATTTTGTAACCCTCACTTTGGATAAGCAGTCAGCTGGACTGCCCTTAAACGTCACCCACCGCGGATTATTGTTTTTCCATGTTTTGTTCTTCCACGTGTCACGTCTGCACAACTATCCGACTCACTGTTTCAGCCGTGTGAGATGAGACGTTGTGTCTTTTTAGAAGAGGTAAATCAAGTCATAGCAGCTGACAGACCGCTTTGCACATTTCAATAATGCATTTTCCAACCTCACTTTTTTGCTTTGTGGGAAGGAACCAGGACACCAGGAGAAAACCCACACAGGCATAGGGTGAACTTTGAAGTTCCACACAGAGATTCCTAGCTGAGATTTAGAACAGGAAACATCTTTTGAGGGGACAACAATAACCAGACTAGCTTGTATTATAGGGTTTAATGGGTCTTTCAGGGGGTGCATTGCATCATCCTGGTCCAGAAGACCCACAAAGGCTCCGGTTTTAGTTCACAGTTTATTTTTCATGTCTGTATTTATGAAGTTAGTAAAAAGAAAAAGGTTGCAGAAGGCAGGAAACTCACACAAAAGCAATCACCTCAGTGTTGTGTAAAATTAAACAGGAATATGGATATTGATACAGTTACACATAAATACGTGATTTTTTTTCTTAACATCAGTGTTTTTCATATTGTTTTCTTGTCTTTTTACTAGAAGTTCAAAGCTAGTACATTTTCTGGGAATTTCGCAGTTGAAAGTTGTTTAGGGTATTCAATAAGAATAAAAAAACAACTTTCACACCCAGGATAAGTGTACTAATCAGACTATGTGTGCCCGGTCCACTGCTGGTAAACCGCATTGTCACCGTTGGTAAAAATGTAGCATATGTAGTTTTCTTCTTAGCTCCAGCCTTCATCCTGGATCTGAAACGGGTGTAAATCTAAACAGCCTCTGCTAAGGCATGCATGAAACAGGAAATGAGTCTCACATGATGCAGGGTCAGACCGTCCTCTTCAATGAAACCCGAAACTTGTGCTGCCGCCTCTGCTAAAGCCCCTTTGTTCTGCTGACTGAAACACAAAGAGCAGCGGACATGGGAGCGGGATCCGTCTACCGGCCACACGTCAAGAGGAATGATAACAATCTGCCTTAATAACTGTTTTTTGTCAGCGGGTTTTTATCAGCATACAGCTTTAGTGCTGTTGTGTTTAGCATATCGATCTGCGCATAAAGACTGCCGGCCTCAGCTCAGATATACACAAACACGGCAAACTGGGGGAGCTGTGAATGAGTCGGCCTGCTAAAGCTTTGATAAAAACCAATACTAGAACAGTGTGTGTGAGACACGTCACGGTTGTGCATTTTGACTGTATTTTAAGCTCGTCCGTGAACCTTCCCGTCAGCTGACAGATGGACTGAAATTTTGGATGTTGAGCGATGCTGAAGCTCTGTAATGGAGAGTGAGAGACTGAAGGGGCTGTGCGCAGCGTTTTCCAGAGAATCTACCTCCTGGTAAAAAGCAGAGGGAGCAGCCTGCAGCCAGGCACCGGCCCAGGAGAGAGCAGACAGGCCTTACGAGATAGAGATGGGTGGCAACAGAAGAGCCCTGTTCTGCCTCCTCCAGGGACGAGTAGCCTGTTATTCCTCTTCTAATTAACCTCTAGGACTCTGTAATTTCAACATAAGTCATCTTGTTGCTGTGTTTAACGTTACCCCTCTGCTCGTTTAAACGCTCAGACAAGCTAAATTAAAGAACTGCTAAAAAAAGCGAATGTCATCGCTATAGATTTTGGACGCGCTCTTAACCGTAAAAAAGATGAGCCATCCCCTGTCCGTAACTGTTCTAATCCTGCTTTTTAACGACACGCTGACCTCCCGTCAGGGCCGTATTTACGCCCCCAGTGGTTAACGAACTTCTTCATCTCCCAGAATAACTCTCGTCATCCTCTGGTGAGCTGGCTGCTCTTAGCTGGATTTGATTGTGATGTGATGAAAGGTTGTTCCAGACGAGCTTTTCTCCTCGCTCAAAGCAAACATTTCCTGCTGCTGGTCAAATGAGTTTGCTGGCAGTAAAAAACATTGCTTCTTTGTTTGTGCTGCAAAGCGGGTAATGTGTGATTCTGAGGAAGAGACTTAAAGATCCGCCATTTACTTTTGATAGCAGAAAGCTTTTACTTGGTCATTTTTATGTCAATCTTCATTTGAAAGAGGACTAAAGAACATACCATCTCATCATTTTGATTACCCATATTCAACTATCAGCATAGAGAAAGTACTTCAAAAAATGAACCGAAGGTTTTAAATATGCTTGAGGCAAATTTGCTATTTAGAAGTCACCAAAAAAATATTGCACAAATTCCTCTGTTTGGCCCCGAATGCCTCTCGAAAAAGGTTACATATAACAACATCTGCCAAGGTTGTTATTAAATTAAAAGACTATTCGGCACATTGATAAACTAAAACATTGCACAAGGCTGAATGCATTTTCATTACTATGGTCATCATTAGATTTCAGGACATATATATAATAATAATTTAAAAAAGGTTGATTGTCATTGTGGTACCCTAAGCCTTTGAACCTTTATTAGCCATGCCTGGATAATGAAACTGCCCTAAAATGTTAATGTAACAAAAACATTGTTTGTAAAACAATTATATTGACATGAGGTTGAAAGCATTGAAGAAGTTAAAGTTTTACAGAAAAGAAAAAAATATGGTGTCTGCAATGATCTCCAATCTTTAGTATTGTACAGATTAAAACAAAAAATCAGACGATCGGATTATAAATCAGTGGCTAAATCATGCATCATCTCACACATCACATGACGGCTTTGGCAGAGTATCGACATTTTCCTTGTAGTATCTGCAGTAGATGAACAAACAGCCTTTGAAGCATACAGTCTCAGTGGAGATGAGCAGGAAGGAGACATACACACATATATAGGTGGATAGTGCCATGTATGCTGTTTTCTTGAACATCCCCTTTGAGACTGTGTTGTGCCATAAAATCTGAACAATCTCCACATATTCATTTCCTTTTTAAGTGTCAACAGAAAGGCCTTTTATAGCCATTACACCTACCGCATGGCTGCAGCTAAACATAGCGACCACAACTGCTTTAAAAGCACAAAAGTACTCTGTGAAAATTTAAGATGAGAAACAAAATCAGGAAAAATGAATGATCCTGCTGAGCGCAATGCATGAAAATGTCTTCATTCTATGGTAAATTGTGTGAGCTCTTTTCCATTTTCCATCTCATATCAGGATTCCTTTTTTATACAAAGGTGCATGAGGGGAGGATATATATATATGTGTGTGTGTGTGTGTGTGTGTGTGTGTGTGTGTGTGTGTGTGTGTGTGTGTGTGTGTGTGTGTTGTTATCATAAAAATAATGTGGAAGGAAAAGCACGTACAGTTTTTTTGTGTCTGTACTCATCATTAATCCACCTAGCCTCGGCTGTCACATACAAATAAAATGCATACATGGAGGGGGGGTGGGGGGCGGGGATAAACTGCATGGATCACACTATGTTTTTACTTTCACTCTCACTTATCAGATTTAACACATGAAAATGGTTCCCTTATTTGGTCACCTATCTACATTTGTTAAGAATCTTTGGACATCCATGTCTAATTCTTTGTCAGTGCAGTTTAACCCACATGAAATATGCAGCAACAATCATTTTGAAACAGACATGGGAAAACTCTGTACCTGGATCATAGTAAGAAAAAAAGAGCAGTTAGATAATTGCTAAATTAATCATAATTCATTATTTTCAGTTGGACATGCATTAACCATTTACTCATGACTGCCAGCATGAATTTAAATTAAGACGTTTCTTTTGTAAATGCCCCCATTATGTGCCATTTATAATGGGTCTCTTCTCAGCTCCCTGACAACCTACAGAACAGAAAGGAGCTTCAAAACATGGTGAATCTGTGAGAAATTCTACTTAAAGTCAGCTATGGTGTGCGTAACATTAAACCAACAGCAAGTATGAAAACACTTATTAATGTAATAAATTATTTTAATGGTTTAGTGTGAGGGTTACATCTTGACGAAAACCTAGGTTATGAATCCCCATCAGAAATTTTACGCCAGCACCTAAAAAAGAAAAAATTACATAATATGCATCTCTGCTAATCATTGATGCCTTTTAAAGTAATGAAAAATTATGATCCCGCTAATCTTCTCAGATGCTTAACAGTGGTTTTAAACAGACCAACCCTGAGCAGCCCTCAGTTGGAGCATCTCCCCATTTGCTAAAGGTGGTCTATCCCCCCTGAATAGCTACTTTGCAAAGATTAATGCAATACAAATAATGTAGGAGTCGTTTAGCTTTATGGTGAACTATTAAAAGAACAAACCCTTTTTAAATTTTAAACCAGAAAACGCATTTTGCAATGTGCAGCTGTGCCTCTGAAGGAAATCAGGCAAGAGGGCTTTGCACATCTGAAGTCATTAACTCCCTGAATTTCCAAGTGATTTATTGGTACCACTACCAGATTTGTTTTCATACCAAAATAGAACGCCCCCTCCACATTTCTTATAGCAGCTTCCATTCTTGCACAAAACAAACTCTTTCGTTCTAAAACAAGAATAAATAAGCTATGGTTCGTGACCCCTAGCAGAACTGCAGTGAGATGGTGCCGTGTCTGTATTATAAACAAGCTGGAGCTCTATTCAGCATTCATTAAAATGTTGTGGCTATATTATCTGCATCCTTTTAACTGAATTGAATAGTTGAGGCCATGCATTTATTTTTTGTCTATAACCTGTGTTGAGTCTTGTCTTTTGAGACTGCCTTTGCTGCAGTCCAATACCGGTTTGCTTTATTCTAAGACTCCTCGTCTTTATTTTAGCCAGACTTGTGTAAGTGAGATTAATTGCACACACACCATTGTGTCCCTGGGGGCCAGCAGCCACGGTGACGTCTCTAACTAACTGCAGACACCCAGTAGATTTACATACTCCTTGTTCCTCCTGCAATCCTGCAGAAGACAGCCAGTGTTGGTGTAACATCAGCTCCATATGCCTGAATGTGCTGGGAATCTGTCTGCCCCTCAGTAGCTCTTGGTATTTGAAACTCCAGATGGATGAATTCAATTAGATGTAATATGCTAAAAACTAAATGTCAACACATCGCCTTTTAAAGCTTCAGCTCTCAATTGCTGCTGCTCTCTTGTCTACTGGCATGAGCTCATCTGGTTGTGAACGTGGGCTGCTGAGCGTGCCTCATTTAGCAGAGAGCAGCTACTGTTTTCTCCTTTTTGTCTGCATCGACACCAGCTTCTTTTGTTTTATGTTAACAGCGTTAAGAGTTAAAGCATCAGCCACAGCCTCCCTTAATCGCTGAATTTGGTCGGCTGAGGAAGCCTCATTTAATTACAAAGTGGTCAAATAAAAGAAGACCATTCAACTTCTGTGCAGCTGATTTGTTAATCTCATCGTTTTGCCCATTCAGCGACACAAAAGAATGCCTCTCTCCTCTAAAGAAGAAGCTCCATTTTTTCAGTGTAACCTGGGAACAGGTTTGTGATTGAATGGATCCCCCAGCTGGTAAAACAAAAGACGAGGACACATAGCGTGAAAGGAAGTGATGTGTAAGCCTGTCATCTTCTGTAGTTTCTCCTTCTCTCGCGGGAGTCAGTTAAACACACATCTGAGTTGCACATTTCAAGCAGCACAGCTCTGAGTTGGAGGCAGAGGGCTGCAAACAAAGAGCCCTTTTGGCGCACACAGCTATGACTGTGTGAGCTAATGCATGAGTCGCCAAAGTGGGAGTTGGAAGGTGTTAAAACATTTACGAAATAAAGTGATCTCTTTCTAGAAGGAATGTCTGACCTCATTGAGAATTTACAGGCGGTTGAAATGTACGTCGCTGTTATCCTGGTGTAAATCACAACATCGTTTGAAGATGCAAACTCTGTCGGATGTGTTGCTTTTTTGCATCCAAAATTAAATCCTCCATCTGTTTGGATGCATCAGAATGACTTCTCCACTAATGTGAAGGGGCCTCGCGAGCTGGTAGTTGGAAAACCCACAAAGTGCTTGGCAATGGAAAAATTGTTACCGACCCCACGGAAGGACAGCTGACTGGTTATCAAAGCCATTATTCAGAAAGTGCATCCTTTGGCTGAGACTGAATGAAAGCATGTGTTTGTACATCCCTATTATGGCGACCTCTGAGGGATCTATGAGGGGAGGGCCACGGGTGGTCTAAAGTGATCGGAGAACAGCAGAGAAACACCTTGTTTTGTAAAGGTCTGGCTGAAAAATACTTCCGGACGTTTTGTCCTACATTCTGTGTTTGGTATCAGTCAAATGCAATGATGGATGTCACTTTTAAATTCCTGTTCAACTGAAGGCAGTGAATGAGTTAACAAACAGAGTGTTGGACTATGCATCCAGGACACATTTTTCCAGAGAAATGTGCTTCTAATTAAAGTTGAAGGTCTAATTTTAGTTAGAATTCATTTAACCTTTTAACTTATCTGTTTGATGCTATAGGGATTTTGTGCTTTTAATCCATATAAGTATTAGGAGGAGTGTGCAGCTACAGTGTGGCGCCTGGGTACCATCTCCAGCTCTGAGCCAGTGTCATGGTCAAAGACATTTTGTCAAAGGCAGACGAATTAACCAAGCATGTTTTTGATGTCGGCCGAAGCTCCCCGAGGAAACCCGCAGAAGCTCTGCTTGGTCCTGGGTCTGGGTCCTCTTGATGTGAGGTGACAGTGCTAACCTCTCAGCTACAGCGCCACTCATAGATATTTTCTCCTTACAGCCCTGTACGTCTGCTTTCCGCGGCTCTTGGGGGAAAACATTGTGGCTCATTAGCTGCTAGATGCCCCACTTGCTACTCACTCACGTTGTGGTTTTGTTCATGTTAAGTAGTGGAAAGGGTTTTAACATATTTAGACCAAAGGAGGCCCTTTAAAAAGGTTCTAAATGAGCCCCCTGTAACCTGAGGGTTGTCTGAAAAATTCAAATGAGCGTTCCCTGTCATTAAAGCCTTCATATCTCAGCCTCTACAAGAACTACATGTTAAACCTTCAATCAATATTATGAAAAAAGAAATGCTCATGTTTTTTAAAAATGATGGAAAACCTTGAAAGGGAGAGTACTTTTGTTCATAAATATACCAGTGGAACAAAAGAGGATCATGACATGAATCTTAACCTGAGTTCCGACCATCTTCTTGGTTAAAGGGAATGGACTGATTTTATGCTGCTATTGTATTATGCAGAGTTTCCCTCACAATGAATCACGAATCTGTCCATGTTCATGATATTTGGCTCTGGTGTTATTAATGAACTGGAGGCGTTGACGTCATAGTATAGTACTTGTAAGGACTCGACAGGTCATTCCAGGGTATTTTAGGTGTGTTATGTCACTGTAGTCTGAACAGGGTAAATATTGGGCTGCTGTCACCGCAGGACTTTTAACTTAAGCTCTGTCAAAGATTTGACTCACCGGAGGTCATCTTTGCTAATTTTGAAATGAATCCAGATTTCTGACTTTTTTCTAAATCCTGTCACTTTGGCTGTAACTTGTAAATCTGTCACATGACCACCCACTACTGTCTCAGAGTGCTATGAGATGAGGCTCCTGGCACATGAATGCCAGAAGTCTATTTATGCCGATGTAGGGTGAATGATGCTGAATTACACCTTTATTATAATTGACAGATATTTATAATAAATAGAAAATATTTCAATGCCAATGAGGGAATTGGTTGCCGTGGCAACATTCAACGCATCGAGATCAGCCCTGAGAATGAGCTGCCTCGTTACGAGAGTAGCAGATGAGGGCGAATACGCAGGGAAATGTTTGAAAACCAATTTAAAAAGTCAGCAGTGCTCTTTACTGTTAAAGTTAACTGGATGTTTGGGGACAAGTCTTAAGGCTTCATTGCAATGTCCAATAACTCATTTTAGTGGGCATTCTAGATTGTGGAAAGCTAATAAAGCAAAAGAAGTATTTTTTCCTGAAATAATGCTTTTTTCTCTTCATTTTCTCCAATTTTTTTCCCCACTTTCAGGCAAGTATGTCTACCAGCCCATGACCAATGTGTGCCAGCTGCCCAGCACAGCTGTGCCACCCGTCGGCTCGGAGTGCAGCAACACCATTGACCTGTCCGTCTCTCTGGCAGAGCGCTTCCTAAAGTTGGCGCCCAGCTTCCAGTCCCCGCCTCACCTGGAGTCGCCCAAGTACTGTGTCATCGCAGACCTGTTTGTGGACGACTACATAGTCAAGCGGATCAACGGGAAGATGTGCTACGTGCAGCGCCCCCCGCCTCCTCTCCCCGAGCCGCCTTGTCCGCCCACCCCTCCCCAGCACGCGGCCGACGCGCCGCAGGCCCCCCTCAATCCTAATCCGCCTCAGCCGCAGGTCAAGACGCCCCTGCCGCCCTCCCAGCACACGCCAGCCGCGCAGCCGCTCCAGCAGGTTTACAGTGAACACAAACACCCCTCGCCTGTCGACAAGATAAAAGGCCCCAAAATGGACCACTGCTCCTCTCCGTCCAGCTCCGAGGACTCCGGCATCAACGCCCTGGGTCTGCACTACCTGGAGTCCTGTGAGGAGGAAAGCGAGGAAGAGGAGGACGAGTTGAGCACAGACGGAAACTCGAGTCCCGGCAGTCTCTGGGATCAGGATGACTGTTCCCTTCTGTCTCCCTCCAAGTCTATGATAGAGATCATCGAAAAGATCGAAACAACTGTGTAACTAACACGGCGTGGACTTCATCTGTGAGGAAGATCGACAGCGCAGAGTCTCATATCTGAATATAACACTCTAGGATTTATTTTACACAGACCAATAGGGGGAAAGGCTCCCCTCTGGAGATTCAGCAGGGCTTTGCAGGGTTGTTTTGGACTGAATCGGTTTCCTGCTGCCGGGGACTCTACGCCCACAACCTCACACAGCCTCTCCTATATCCAAATTCCCTGCATGGAATACATTTCTAGAACTTATTAGAATGAAGGACGAAGCACAAGAATATCAAGCACATGCGCAGAGGACCAAAAAAACTCCTTTACACAGTTATACATTGAAATAGCATTAATACAAAAGAAACTAGGGTAGGGTAGTAAACTAGAATAATACAGGCTTTTTTGTGAGGCTTCTTAGCAGGTATTTATTACTGGAACTGAAACATGTATGAACAAAGATGATATGTTTCATGATGATACTGAGTCGCTTTTATTCTGAGTGTTCTCCAGTTGTCGGTCTGTCGGACTTTGATCTAATTCAGCATTCAAGTGGCAGATAAGTACGCCATCCAATGTTCTCTGGTCAGTGGCTCCACCCACACATTTTACCAATTCTGACACTTCAGTATAATGACAACAGGGCCAGCTACCTCTCATGAGCCTAAAGCACATCAGCCTTTTAACCTGGTAATGGCTGGGCTCTGAGCTCGTTGAACTGACCTGCTTCGGTCCCATTGAAGGAAAGATTTCCGTGCCCACAGTTCGTCCACACTTTACTGAGACCATCACAAGCGGTAGATCGATAGGTAGGTGAGTGAGCAAGTATTTGACAATCAAGGATTACCTGGAAGCACATTCCTATGCTGGATTTGCCAGTGAGAACCAAGGCTACTTATATTTATCGGGCTTCGACATATTATTCTTCTAATGCCTTTTCTAGCCAAGCCTAACTGAGCTGCAGGTCTGTTCAGGTTAAAGGGGGACGTCAAGCAAAACAAAACTGGCACTCACCTCATTTAGCAGACAAGAAATTGAAATGATGTCGCTGGCAGAGCCACAATGACAAAGGTCTGAGGTATGTCACACTCCAGACATGTAGGATTTATGATGTAGAGCGGATATATCGAATTTATTCTTATGAACACATATATAAAACACCTGCATTGTCATTTGCTTCCGGAGCCCTTCAGTGTGGATTATCTTGACATGCCCATTGCAGAGGAGGCTGGGAGTGAAGATTAAACTTCCACGTCAGAGATACTTTGTGTTGTTGGGGCAGAAATGATCACCTGTTGCATCTTATCAAAATGAGATTACAGAATGTGATAGCGTGCTGAATACATGTTGTGATGTTGTGATTGATAAAAAACGAGCCCTCTATTAGTCAGTTGAATTTAGCTGGGCTTGGTCTGCTATATATATTTTTTGGTTTCAATCTCAAATTTTATTCCTAAGAGATATTTGCAAAGATCACCCAACATTTCACAAAGTATGGCTGCAATTCTTTAAGCACAAGCTGTTGATACAAGAGTTTATTTCAATCAAACAAAGCTTGATCAGTTCTTCAGATAAAGCGATGTTTATTTTTATTATTTTCCTGGGATAGCCCTTGACATTACACTGAACAGAGTCTCTCTTAATGCAGTTTAAAACATGTCATGTTCTTATTATTGTTATATTATTTTCATATGAATAAATCAGAATAAAACTGACTTATCCTCTCTTGCTTTGTCTGCTGCAGCCAACACTGACATTTTTGCATAACAAGAACGTCCTCCACATGACACAGAGATGACTAATACTTTCCAGAGTTGGGGTGGAATTGCAAAGTGAAGTGAGAGTTCCAGTTAAACTGAGTCCCTTTTATAGCTGCAGATGTCTCTTCTCAAGCGTCTTGAGGAATGTCCTTGATTTTTTGTTTCTTTCAATCCATCCTTGGAATCTTTTAACTGGTTTGTGCTTCAGCTGCACAGAAACATTTCACAATTTTATAAACAAAATTGGATCAAATTAAGATCTGACCTGTGTAACAGTTTTATGTAAGGCATGAAATACTGGTCTGAGTCATTTCCTATCCACTCGTGACAGTCAAGCTCCCTTCACTGATCCATTCCAATAATATAGGTGACGCTTTGCCATGTCCTCTGGGCCTCCTTCCTAGACAATTTTCTCTGTACATTGTCTGGAAGCTGTTTTTGTGGAGGACAATGTAAGTCTCACCTTGACTGCAATCAGAGATTGATTCCTCTATGCTTTTTATTCCGAGTTGCATTGTTTCTATTGATTTTTTTTGCTTGTGCACAGAGAACCCCATGTCAAGGATGAAATGCTAAGCAGTTTATAAAAATGTACATTCACTATCCTGCACCGAGACGAGGAGGAGGCTGCTGGACAGTGTGCGAGAGCTGACAACATGGTTAAAGAGTGGAGAATGTAGAAAAATGGGAGAGTGCAGGAAGCTCAATTAAAAGTATGATGATGCAAGAACATGTAAAAGCTCAGCGTGGACTCAGTAAGTATGTGTGAGGGTTTACGCTTTAAACTTTTTAAAAAAATTATCTGAAGCTTCACACAAGATTCCTGAACAAATCGCTTCTAGGTGCACTGTTAATCCCTCTCGTCAAAATTGTTCAGTTGGAAGGCACCTTGAGCCACCAGAGCACGCAAACACACACTCGGAGACGCACACCATATAACAAATGCCCTTGTTCAGGGCAGGATTTGCACAACTTGAGTCACACAATTTATATAGAGATGTTGTCAGCTCCACTTCCGTCTCAGTATTGACGTGTGAACAGACGTGTGAGTTTCCTGAGGAGGTTTCCTCTGAAAGTTCATGCAGCTGCCTTTTCTCTGAAGCGCAACAACAAACTGGGCTAAAAAAGCCAGAGGAGGTTTCAAATCAAGATATAAAAAAATACAACATATAAAAAATTCACAATAAGCTGAAAGTGATGCTAAAGTCTTCAACCTTGTGCCAGAAATCTTCAGAGCAGGAAAATGCCACCAAGACATAGCGAACAATGTAAAAAAACATATGTGTTATTGGATTTTGAATATTGGAGGTCACACAGGAATCTTGGAGGTCACAAAAAATAATCAGAGGGAACTGCTTGTAGGACCACAGAACAGGAGATCGTCTATGTGTAAATGAAACAATGCTAATGAAACCAGATTTGAAAAGGTACATTTGAAGATTTAATCTGCGGAGTCAGGGAAAATCTGACTGAACTAAAAATCAGGAAGTTATAGAAAAAACAACACCACAGAGGAGAGGATGGTTTTTACAAAAGGAAGAGGATCATACTACACTATAGACTTTAAAATGTTATTTCTATAGGTGAAAACTTCAAGATGTGAAAGGACCTTCACACTTCTCCAACATAAACACTGTTGAAAATCTCTAGATAGACCTTGAAAGAGTCCAATTTCACAGAGAGAGAAGCTATTTGCACTAGATAAAAAGAAAGAAGTATTTTGTTTTTCAGTCTGCAGCTCATGGAAAAAGATTCAAGCGGACATAAACAGCCCTATTTTTTATAGCTCATATCTCTTTATGACAGTAGCATTTACACAATGTGTGACGGCTATAGGGGGAAATACAGAGCGTCCTCTTTAAAAAAAGATATCAACCATGTCTGTACTCCAAATGGTACAGGGATAGCTTGGAATTCAGTGCTTCTTTAAGCAATGTTATCGAGAAATATAATGGGTTGAAACTTAAAATCACTTATGGGAAAAATCATGAATGAGACCTGGAAGTCGAGTTCATTCAATTTCTTATGTTAAGACTTGATGTAATAAAAATCTGTATCAGCTCCCTGCAGAGGTCCCTCACCACATTTCAGGCATACAGCTTCCTCTTTTAATTCCACTCTCAGAACTAAACCTCCGCAGCAGCACTCATTCATTTCAAAAGGCCCATTTATGTTGCAGCATACTGTCACTGTGATTGGCCTGATGCAAGCAGTGTGAAAGTATCAGGGGAACCTACCACCAATCTGCCGGTAACCAATCAGGCTCATGGTTTAGACTTGACCATGCTCAGTGGGGGATGAGCTTCTGATAAGCTCTATAAACAGCACTGTGTCACCTGTGCAGCTCTGCTCTCCCTGCTTGTAAAATATTCATTACTTTTTCATCGGTGTCTGCCCTTGTCTTTGAAATGGATTTTGAGCACTTTTTCCTTTTAGACTCTGAGCGTGACTCTTTCCCTGCCAAGAAACGACAGCTTTAAGCTACACTGTCTGAAGGTTTTTTCTTTTCTTTTTTTTGTCGCTCAAAGCTAGCCGGTGATTCATTCTCTCTGTGTTTCTTTTGTTAGCTTGTATGTGTATTTCCAGTGAAGGCAGATACACTATATTGCCAAAAGTATTTGCTCACCCATCCAAATTATCGGAATCAGGTGTTCCAATCACTTCCATGGCCACAGGTGTATAAATTCAAGCACCTAGGCATGCAGACTGTTTTTACAAACATTTGTGAAAGAATGGGTCGCTCTCAGGAGCTCAGTGAATTCCAGCGTGGAACTGTGATAGGATGCCACCTGTGCAACAAATCCAGTCGTGAAATTTCCTCGCTCCTAAATATTCCACAGTCAACTGTCAGCTGTATTATAAGAAAATGGAAGTGTTTGGGAACGACAGCAACTCAGCCACGAAGTGGTAGGCCACGTAAACTGACGGAGCGGGGTCAGCGGATGCTGACGCGCATAGTGCGAAGAGGTCGCCAACTTTCTGCAGAGTCAATCACTACAGACCTCCAAACTTCATGTGGCCTTCAGATTAGCTCAAGAACAGTGCGCAGAGAGCTTCATGGAATGGGTTTCCATGGTCGAGCAGCTGCATCCAAGCCATACATCACCAAGTGCAATGCAAAGCGTCGGATGCGGTGGTGTAAAGCACGCCGCCACTGGACTCTAGAGCAGTGGAGACGCGTTCTCTGGAGTGACGAATCGCGCTTCTCCATCTGGCAATCTGATGGACGGGTCTGGGTTTGGCGGTTGCCAGGAGAACGGTACTTGTCTGACTGCATTGTGCCAAGTGTAAAGTTTGGTGGAGGGGGGATTATGGTGTGGGGTTGTTTTTCAGGAGCTGGGCTTGGCCCCTTAGTTCCAGTGAAAGGAACTCTGAATGCTTCAGCATACCAAGACATTTTGGACAATTCCATGCTCCCAACTTTGTGGGAACAGTTTGGAGCTGGCCCCTTCCTCTTCCAACATGACTGTGCACCAGTGCACAAAGCAAGGTCCATAAAGACATGGATGACAGAGTCTGGTGTGGATGAACTTGACTGGCCTGCACAGAGTCCTGACCTCAACCCGATAGAACACCTTTGGGATGAATTAGAGCGGAGACTGAGAGCCAGGCCTTCTCGTCCAACATCAGTGTGCGACCTCACAAATGCGCTTCTGGAAGAATGGTCAAAAATTCCCATAAACACACTCCTAAACCTTGTGGACAGCCTTCCCAGAAGAGTTGAAGCTGTTCTAGCTGCAAAGGGTGGACCGACGTCATATTGAACCCTATGGATTAGGAACGGGATGTCACTTAAGCTCATATGTGAGTCAAGGCAGGTGAGCAAATACTTTTGGCAATATAGTGTATATCCAGTGGTGTAATGTAATTTTTTTTCTGCAGTAATCTGCTCTGCATTCACTGATCATTCTGCAGAAGGAGAGAACTCTGGATTTGGAAAAAATAAGGCTGAAACCATTTTCTACATAAAAATTGTGTCAAATTCTGCAAGTTTAATGAACAGCATTAGACATTCCTAACTCTTCACGTGTGATGTAGCCTTTCTCATTAATATCATAAAGAGTTATAAATTAATCAATTAGCCTATATTCAGAAAGGTTGGAGTTTCTTTATAATTGTGCAGTATCAAAGGTTCTGAGATCATGAATGGAAAGAAGCATCTCGGTTACGGGTGGAAATGTGAGAAGTTGAAGAAGTCTTCCCTTAAGAAGTTACTTTTTTTCAGTAAATACATTTTTCTTAAGAACAGGTGGAAAATGTATGGATCTCTCTTTAAACAGCTAAGTGTTATATTAGAGTCTTCAGAAGGCTCTACCTATTTATACAGGATTACTGACCAAGTCAGCAGTAGCTATAAAAAGAATGAAGGTTGAAATTAAGTTGTCTGTGGTACTTTTAGAAGTCAATTGCCTTATCTCTGACAGAATGTGCCCACACTATGGAAAATTGACCAAATAGAAAAAATACCATTCAAAGTCAAAACTTTCTCCATGTAAAATAACCAAAATCTTCAAACACGACATTTATAATGTACCTGTATCTGTACCTGTCCGTTTCAGACTGGACTTTAAAAACAGTTTAATTTTACAACAAAATCAGTAACTGTTTCATTGAGAATCAACTAAACTTCATTTAGTTTGCATTAAGTTGTTTTAGATGCTTAAGAGCTAGTGCACAAAGTTGTTACCCTTTCCTGTGAAGTAAAATATTTTTCTCATGTGATTTGTTTATTTTCAATGGAGGGAAGTAATCCTAACCCTAACTTAAATACCAAGTGAGAGTTTGTAATCACACAAACTGATTTCTGTGGTAGAATTGAAAATCCTATCAATTAAGGCACATATACTCATGACTGATTATGATAAAGTTACTGAAGTGACAATAATGTGAGACTGTAACATCATAAAACCGTCTTCTTTCTGCGTTCCCTCTTCCAGCCAAAGGGCTGATTAGTATCACAGTCTGTGTTGACATGATTTATGCCGTCCTCTCTGCAGCACTAGATGTGACTGTCTGTGACAGTATTTTATAAAGCTGCCACTCCAAAAATTGCATTGTTCTCCTCTTTTTAATACTTTCTAAAGGGTTACCTAAAATAGTCAGACAGAACTAGGCCAGTGATGGACCCAGATTGCTTCAAGCAGATAAGGCTGAAAATGATGTGGGAAGTGAGGTTTTTAATTCTAAAAGCCAGTTGCCTGTAAACTATAGAAAAATTGGTTTCAGGGGAATTACTGCATTAGGAGATTTTAGCCATCATGGGGCCCCAGGACAAGCTTTATAGATCCACTAATATGAGATCTTGAGGAAGGACATGGTCCGTAAAGACGCATTTTTGAACTAAGGTACAAAAAGAAAGAGGAAAACTTTTCAACATGCTCAGACTGTTTGATCTTTCGGTTTGAATTTTCTTTGGTTGCATATCAACAATAGTGTTCCACCTTACCACACATAATAATTGGTTGTTTCACATGTAATTGGTGTTATTACCTGTCTGCTTCAGTCATTGCTCTCTGAGGCTATTCTTGAGCTTTTCCTTATTTTTTCTCTGTTAAGTTGCAATGCACCCACACCAACCCTTGAATTGCATCTAAACAGTAGACATTACACCTACACTGCACAGTGAGGGTGTGAAACAGAGAGAAAGGTTGATCATGTTCGAGCCTTGAATCCTGCTCTCAGTAACACAGCACGCAAAGGGAGAAAATGATATTTTCTGTCAGAATAATGTACTCAATGTCCATGCATTCAACTTAGAAACACCCACAGATTCACACAAACAATAACTTTGAAAAGACATGCAGAATCCTCTGACAGTGAGACACCTGGAGTCAGAACTAGGTGCGTGAGAGTGCAGGAGATAAGCACATGACTTTAAGTTTGAGAGGAGGCTTGGCGTTTCACGTGTGTGTTGTTTAGACATGCGGAGGAGGAGTAGGAGGGGAAGGAGGAGGAGAGGCATCCAACCGACACGACTGAGTAAGCAGTGTGTAAAAGGGCCTGCTAGCTGTACCAGATGAGGAGCGGCAGATGGTTTTTCTCACCGCAGGGGTTGCTGCACTCCGCTTTGCTGTGGAACCTCCTAAAAAAAGCTCAATAACAGCATTACACTGAAGCCCCCTTTACCAGCCCCATTCCCAGCATCTCCACCAGAACCATTAGCATGTAAATGATAGAGGAGCCCCTTTGGCCTTAGCTGTCATGGGCTGCAGCAGACCTCCAGCGTCTTGGTGCATTAGTGTGATTTTTTCTGCATTGTTGTGGGATTATGGAGGGGGAGGGTGATTGCAGGTCGCAGAGAGGTGACGCTAGCCATGGTCTTGCACGATTGCTGAAGGTTGTATGTTGTGGAGAACAGCATTTCTAGTAGTTAAAGAGTCACACATAAAGGAGGAGCTGTTCCCTTATGCACATTTTCTAGGTTGGGAGGTAAACAGCCTACAGAACTGTGAGAATATACGATGTCAAGGACACGATAGCTTATACATCTTGGTCCATTTCTCAACTCTGCAAGGTGAAAGGACTAACCATTAAAAAGCATAATTTATATTCATTTCTCCTATCAGTAAACTAATAAAATGCTTTCCCCCCATCATCTGCCTTTAACACACATATTAGCACATACACAAAATACAAAAGAAGTGATATCTGACCCTGTGGTTTGAATAATTCATTTAAAGCACCAACTAAATCAAACAGTTATTGTGTTAATGCAAAAACAGACAAACAGAAAACACACACACACTCCTCCGAGTTATGTTGCCAACAGTCAACTGAGAGATCAAAGAGGCAGAGGCAATGTTCTTCCTCTAAAACATCTGTAAACCCTGAATAGCTCAGTAGAAGCATTTCAGCACAGTTTCTTAATTTAGATTAATACAGCCTCTCGTCTTCTAATATTCAGCTGGCAGCACACTGCCTAACTAGCCTCATATTCATGACATCTTGAAATAAATTTTTTCACCTTATTGCCCAAAATTGCTTCTGTCGAAATACTGTGACCGTCTTTTTCACAGCTGCATAAATTAGATGATATTCATTGTGATATGTTTTAATTGGACTTTTTAAAACTAACTTTCTAACTTTGACCCATCATATATATGAATTCATCTGAGATGTTTTAATGTTTTATGTGTGCACTAGCCTCATGTGGGCATTGACGGAACAGCAGATGGCTTGGTTCTGTCCAAATGAGAAAAAATCTGTTCAGTGCCTCTTAATCTGTCCAATTAAGATATTTTATTGTTTTGTTTGCTGCCTGAAGACTGGTTTGACTTCAGTCTTTATACTAAAGCAACGTTTGAATGAAAACATTTTTTCATAAAATGTCAAAGTAATATTTGAGTTTACATAAGAAGCACATTGACTTGCACTCTGTTATACACATATATCATCATCAATACAGACGAGCAAAGTTGTGATGAATTGTCCTAATTGTTGTTTTCCAAAGACACTGCACAAATCTTAAAGGTTAATGAAAGGTTTACACGACTTGTTTCTTGTCTTAAGCTGTATATTCTCATTTGCAACAATAGCATGTTCGTTTGCCTGCAGCTTATGTTAATTTCTCTGTTTTCATTGCGGCTCCTTGTTCCTCGCCTCATTTCCTGGCTCTGTTTCTCCATGTTCACTCTTCATTTTTGTGCTCTGCGCCTTGTGAGCACCATTAAAAATAAATTGGATTAATTGCCAACTGTTAAACTGTCCTTTTTAGCCAAATACCGCAGTGCTCTCTGAACCAAAATAATAAGACACCAAACTACAAAAACACATGGATATACACGCTGACACCATCAACATTAATAAATACTGAACCAAGCCACCCCATCACAGACCAACAGTCATAAACACAAACATTTTACTTCCAAACTTATGTGACTAAGACATCAGTTTCCAAAGTCAAAATGGAAATCTGTTTTTCTTCATACATATTTTTTACCATCCGGACAGCTATTAGGAATGCACCCCAACTATGTCCAGAGTTTAAACTCTGATCTGCTGCGAGCGCATGTCTGGTTTTTGCATTAGGGATGATCCAGTAGTAATATTATGAATTCTTGTAGTTTATCAAGACAAATGTTTCTGTGGTAAACTGTTGCACTCCGTTTGATATCTGCTACTTAAAACTATGCAAAAGACGACACACACATTTTTAAAGGCGCACATAACTGCCTCCTTCCACAGAACATTTGCTAGAGGCAAGGGGTCAGTGGTTACACATTGCTGGGTAATGTCGAACCATATAGAAGGTTTTGCTCAGTGTCCCTCTGTCCTGCTCTGCTCTGAGCTTGTTGTGGCAGCACTAAATTATTTATGAAACAGCAGTTATCCCCCAGGAAACCCAGCAGACTTTCCTCTGCCTCCCATGAGCCCAAGGGGAGGCAGGAGGGGAAGCAGGGGCACTGCTGCCAGGAACAACATGGCAGAGACATTTGGCTGTTGTGACTTTAGCATATACATCTGGTATCTGGTTCAGAGGCTGCTGCCAATGCAGCATCTGTTAGCAGCCAAAGAGAGTCAAGGTTTCCAAGCTGATGTGCTGATGCATGCAGGAACAAAAGCCCCAGCTATCCCTCTGAAGAGCATTTTGATGGTGACGGCAACAACGCTAAGTCCACGCCTTGACCTCTGGTGCCTTCTGACTCAGTGCAGTGGCCCCCTTTTCCCCAGAGATGGCTTTGGAAAGTGACAGTGACTCCTCTCCCCCTCTCCAGGCAAGATAAATCAACCCTTAGACGAGTGACAGAAGATCCTGACTCGTGCTAATTCTGCTCACAGCCCCAAACAGTTCAGTCTTTTGTTCTCAACCTGCTTATCAATATGTGCAGAAAAATGTAGTATGTTTTTGTCATCTATTCATTATTTCATATTTGATAGATGTTATATGTATTCACGCATGTACATTGCTTTGCAAAATTTCTAGACTATTAAGAAGCTCTCTTTTGGAACAATACATTTTTTTAGGATTGGGAACCCTCTTTAAATCTTTAAAAGATCCTGTTGTGACAACGCGATTGATTTTGGCTAAATTTTAGTTCCCCAGTGACATTCTCCCATCTGTCATGAAAGACTTCAAGTGTCCTCAGGAGAAGATGGTTATACTGAAAGATAAACCCCAGGTAGGAGTTTACTTGGCTGCAAGAAGGACCTAAGCTATCGTAAGCCAAAAAATGGAGGGCTCACTCTTGAGCATATGTGTATTACTGTATGTGTACTGAAGCTTTTTAAGAAGAGAGAAAATAGCTGAGGATAAAATAGAAATGTAAAAGCCCCTGTAATTCTACAGATGCAAGCTTCAATGATAGAGATACATCGAAAACTTGTAAACAAAGAGAAGGACACTGTAGGAGGCTCAGAGTGAGATGCACCTGAGAGATTGTTTTAGAAAATGGAGGAATGGAGAAAGATGAAAAGCATGAAACAGAAGGATGGCTAATTCTTTATTGCAGAGAATAAGTTTCCTCAGACGTGCTAGCTCCACTGACAGTAATAGCCTGCTTGTTTCAAAGTGTTATAGGTCAGAATCCTCACTTTAGTTTAGTTCAGGTCACTTGCTTCATGGAGTGCCAATTAACTACTAAAGTCCTCACGAGGCGCTTTGAAGATACAGTCTAATAAAGTCCAATTACTATCCAGTTCAGTGTAATTAAATGTTATCCAGTAGTAATCCAATGTAATCCAATGCATTGCAATCCAAATGAGTCCAGTTTATTTCATGCAAATTCATGCAAAGTTGTCAAGCAAGGAAACCATCACAATGAATTTTCTTTTAGATTGTCCCCCTTCAAAGCTTGGATGATCCCAACATCTTTCAACAGCAGAACATCACTCAGGATGGGGGGGGGCATCTGCCTTCACCTGTTGGGGGGCCTACAGGCACCACTGCAGTCCAAGCCCCCTTGTGGTGTGAGCTGGTATTGACCCCAGAATCATGTTTTACCTGCTCTTATCAAGTCCTTATTTTATTTGATTAGATTTAATCTGTAATCTGCATCATATTGATTAGAATAAAAATGTCCTGATGGATAAGATGTATAATCAGAAACTTATTGATCCAAGATCAGTTCCAAATAAAAACTCCATGAGTAACTTTGGAGTTACTTTTTTTACGTTAAAAGGTGGAATTCATCAGATAAATATGTCTATGATCAGTCTAATGAAGTTAATTGAATCCCATTAGTGTGTTCAGATAGTTGTGATGTGGTTTTGTGATCAGCTGTGTCAACTGCAGACAAACATCCACCAAGAGATCACTGGTAACTTTTGTCATTAACCAAACCTGCTATATCTGCAACCTTTAAGACACATACTTTATGAGGGAATGATTTCACAGCTGAGCAGCCACATATGATTTTTAAAGAACCTTTAATATAATAGGTAGAATGAATATAAGTGTGTAATTAACTTGAAGACCTGGATCAATTGTGGTATATATATATATATATATATTAAGGTTTAATTCAAGTAACTTTGATAACCTGTGGCCACAGCCTGTCAATAAAGCCTACACATTGTTATAGTTTAGCAGATCCATCTATATCAGATGGATAATGACAGATCTCCAAAAAGCATTAACTCTTCTTTATCTGTGGGGAGTGGAGCCTATCCCGGCTGTCAATGGTTGAGAGGCTGGTACATACACACGTCTGAGCTTGCAAATTAACAATGGGAGTTGAATATGATTGAAAAAGAACACAGAATTATTAACAAAGAAATATAGATTTAAGGGACAATGAAAATATCAGGAGGGAGACTAACCATAAAAGAAATGGCTGTGCCTCGAGCCATTGTGCCTTGATTTCCTCCCATCTTAACATCTCCCACCTACATCTGCCCTCTACCATCCGACTTAACTCACTCACTAAACCACTCCCATTCCATGAACCTCTCTCACAGCTTGCTTTACAAATATATATTAAATTTATAATATTGAATAGTAAATAGAATTTAAGTTGTTATTACGGCTAACTTTAAGGCATGTTTGATCCCACTTTTTTATGGAGAGGTATTTCCTTATTCAACAGTCTTGGGCATTCTTAGTCTTATCTCTGGAAAGACACTTAACTGTTGGGTGAATTAGGTGAGTTTTGTTTAAGCTAATTTAGCCAACATGATTTATCATCAATTCAAAAGACAAAGAAATATTTTTTGGGTCATTTGTGTACCATACTAATGTTCATGAGGTCTGTTATCTCTGAGACTTCAAATCTGAAACATGAATGGAACGATACAGAGCACAACACCATGCTTTACAGCATATATTTGATTCAGTAATTCAGCCTGACAGCTTGACCTTTATTGCCAGTTGAAGTTGGAATATCATATTAACCATTAATTAATTCAATCATTTGATGAATGCACTGCAAATGTTCAATCACCTACATGTTCACAAGAGGCTTCATGACACAGTGTAGCCTTTTCTTCAATAACGCACATTTTTCCCTTCACTGAGGGACGGCTAATGTTTTCATTCAGGTGGGTTTGAACAGTTCTTATAAATTAGCTGTGACAAAATTAATCAAAATGGCTCAATTCCAGCTAAAATGCTCACTAGTCCTCACACATATTCACGCAGAATATGTTCACAGGTGAGTGTTCACTCAAAGGCAGACATACAGGCGAATCCTTTCAGTCCCTAATATGCTGTAATCTCACTGTAATCACATTTAAATGCAAAATAATGGTTAAAGTCAATTCTGTCTTAAAAAGGACAAATGGTGAGATGGTCCGAATGGCAGTTTCGCATTGTTTGGTGGTGTTGCTGTAGCCGCGTTCATTTTTAAGTTGTCTATATTCCTTTAAAGCTAACGAGGTGTCAAGTCAGGAGGTGTCCAGTGGCTGCTTGGGGTCTGCTGTTATCAATCCCACTACATTTAATCATCACCCATCATCCTTTTCTCAATTTGGATCCATCCTGTCAAACCATCCATCTGAATTTGTGCCACTTTCACAAGCTCGTTGCCTCAGGCTGCAGGCGAGCATGTTGCAATGGTTACTGCAAAGCAATAATGTTAAGGACAAGATATTGATTCTGATAGCTTCTGGCTGAAGAAGGACTTAATGATGACTACATCGTTCCCCCCTGCTATTTTATCTTTAGTTCACTATGTATACTTTGAATCATTGCATAGATCTATCATTCTGCTGTTTATGTGTGTAAATTTGATTCCAATAATCCGGTAAATTCTTGTTTATTACAAAATTCCTTCTGCAGAGCCGGTTATGACATTTTTTTCCAGATGCCTCATCGTATTTCCCTGGAGATTTAGAGAGAATATATTATTTCTATTAAGCCAGAAGATGTAAGATCCGTTCTTCTTTTGCAGGTGTCATCATGCATCTCCGTTAATGACTGTTGTATGCACACATGGCACCTTTCTACAAAGTTGTTCTGTCACGTCTCGGGAATACTTTTTTTAATCCACAATAAGAGCAAGACACAGCAGGACCACTGCGGTTAAAGTTAGAGCCTCTGATTTTATGATGAAAACTGATGAAAGATTTCTCCCTCATAACTGCATAGTCCATTAAACAATTTGATTTCCATTTGTCTTAAGCTGGATTCGTCCTCCAATTTATGCACCACTCTTCTCTATAATTAATCACTGAAGTTAGTGTAATAAGTCTCTGAGCTTTTCTTTAGCTTCCATTCTTTCTCCCCTGTAGATTTTTGTTTTATATTGTGCTGCAGACATAATCAGCAACAACAATGATCGCTTAAAAAACTTAGCAGGCCACAGCTGTTGTCTTTCCTCTGCCACCCACAACTGCTTTAGATTCAATCTAATGAAAGGAAAAGACGAATAGTCTGTGAATAACGGAGGGCCAATACGCTCAAAGGAATGAGCCTCTGTGCTGCTGTGTACTGCAATTCAGTGTTTATTATTCCGGCTGCTGTATTAGTGTTTGTGGGTGTCATTAGATCCTCTCTGTACATGAAATAAATTACTAACTGCTGCAAGGAAAATCACACACTAAACAATAAGTTCAACCCTGGTGAAAAACATCTATGCAGGAACAATGATCTTGATAACAGGAATTCACCCTTTTTTTGTGTTTTCAGTGGTTCACCAAGAATTGTTTTTATGCAGACTCTTATCCTCTCACTCATTTGCTTATTGTACAGGAGCTCTGTGTTTTTAATAATCAGAATCCACAGTTTTTCTTTATATTGCTGATGGTGTTGTTGTCATGCGTCTTCCTGCAGGTGCTCCGGATGGTTCTCTGGTTGGTTTCCCCAGAGGCCAAAGGACGTTTTTATTTTTTATTTTTATTTAGTGTCTCTACAGATTTAGCAGCTGTGGCTTTGTCGTAGTTTCCTCATACATTTGTGGCGTTGTCTTGTTTGTCTCTTTTCCCATTTCCTCACTCTTCACCTTTTTACTCCACGTCAGGTTTGGCATTAATAAATTATTTAAACAAAAATAAATAAGTAACTAGCCCTAAAGCATCAAGAGGGTTTTTTATACATGCATCCTCAGTTGGCAAAGGGATGTGTTTGGCACAACGTGGCATTCAGACCATCATTCTGCTTGCAATGCTGCTGGATCGGACATAAAATGCCAGTGTTCCCCTTTGGTTCCCCTAAGCTTTGAGAAGCTAACTTCCTAGTACTGACAATGATAATGTTAATCATGTGTTCTACAAAATTTCCATTCAAACTCTAGTTCATGGAACATTTTCTGCTAAAGACTGTGTGTGAGTTAATTAAACAGCTGTTTGAGGACTATGAGATTAAATCATTTGCAAAATTACATTGTCAGTTTGCACAGATTTGTGTTGCATTTAAAAAAAGGATTATATTCAGACTCACTGAGAGAGGGAAAAGGTAAAGGACTCATCAAGTATGGAACAATATTTATTATGCTAATTATGCTATATTTTCACACTGTGTGAATACTTGAAGGTTAAAATTGGGGAGATTGAAAAAATAATTAGCATTATGACTCCACTGGACCCTTTGACATTTACATTGGGAGATTTACCCCAAAACAGGTTATGGACATATATAATTCTTATTCTTGTATTGATTGCAAAGACAATTCTAACTTTAAACTGGGGTAAAATACCAGTTTTATAAGCCGTTATTTAAGATTAATTTGCATTAGTAGTTACTATTAGACCCTCAGCAGAACATGTTTTTTCACAATGTGATGAGGAAACATTCATCAACACACCCTCCAAGCTAATTGACATGACAATTGAATCCCTCTTGATCAAATTAATCTTTTGAACTGATTGATTTTAAAGAAAAAATGTGCAATGTTTGAATAACTAAGGATCACAGAATATGTTAATTTAATCAAGAAATAGCTTAAACCTTATTTGTTTGTTTTGTTGTTCTTGGCTCCACAGATGGACTTGCAACCTGTCCAGAGTGTGATCCGCCCACAAGGTGGCTGAGGCAGACTCCAGGAGGATATGGATGGATAAATGGATGAAAACCACAACCTTTCTACCTGCATGCTATACAAAAATATTATTATTTACTATTACCGGAAGAATCTTTAAATAAAGGAAAACAGTATGCCTCAAGATTTCTAAGATATAAATGAGTATATATTTTTCTTAGGCAATGTCATAATAAATACATTTTAAAAGAATTAACATTAACTTCTGAAGGTTAGATTTTAGATACGATTGTTAGAAGTTCAGCACATTTCTGAATTAAAGCCTGAAGACCTGGATTTTATGTCATGCCCTCATTTTTTAGTCTGTAAATTGCTGCTACTCCCATCAGGCTGCTACTTGCATCAGTAAAACGAGAACAGGAACAGGGAGATCAACCTTGCTTCCAAATAGTTCATTTTTGCAAATTCTTCATCAATGCATTTTCCTGGTTTCAGTTAGCATGCTGTTACTTTGTAATTTCTCTTAGGGAATGGTAAATTAGCATGTTGTTACACTTAGGTAATAGGAAAGAAGCCCCTCTCTCTTGCTGTGGGGGCTTAGGTTTTAAAAAGGCAGCGTACAAAGGCAAACCGAGTTTTCCTTGGGCAGAGGAATGACACATTTATTGCTGAACCTTCTGCCCCCTGCTTCTTTTAAAGTTGCAGTAGACTAATCTTAACTTGTCAAACAGGCAAGTTGTCATTTTTTTCCTTCCCTCAAAAAAGTAACACTTTGAAGGTGTCAGCTCATTCCCTTGACTTTCTTCCCAGCAAAGTTTAGATGCTGCTGATTCATCCTGCCCCCTGTAGAAAATGAACTGCACTTGGACTCTTCTACTTGCAAAGCAGAGCCCTGCCTCAAAGAGTTTCTGACTCATGGATTAGTCTGAGCCTTTGAAAGAGTCATTAATTACTGCAGCAAACTGCGTGCCAATGCAAATGAAAAATGGCATTCTGGAAATCAGGGGCATAGAACATACTTGCAACCCCTTTTTGTACAATGTGACAAGAGGTATACACATCAACATGTTATTGAGGAGTAATTCTGCTCCTCCTGCACTTTTAGAGACACACTCCAAAACCTTCAAAATCACTGCTTTAAGAATTCCCCCACTAACCTCCTGACGCTCTCACGTTTCCCTCATTATACTAGCCAGCAGCACAAACATAAGCCTGACACTTTGGGGTTAAAGGAGGAAGAAGTAAAGCGAAGAACAGAGGAACGTAGAACGTAATTGGCAACAGCACTAAAGGCACAGGGGAGCAGCAGGTCCCGGACGCCACAGCCCCCCTGAGCTGGCTTTGTTCCTGCATCGTCTATGCAACAATTCAGAATCAGCTATGCACAAATTAGACCCTTGGGGAGAGAGAACAGCCCAACCTGCAGCAAGCAACTGTCACTCAGATGCATTTCTTCTTAAGAGAGAGGGGACACTACCACATAAGCAAGGTGTGCACACAGACGAGTTGGTCACAAGGGAACAGATGTTCCTCTACTTGCCGTGCCTCCTCTTATAAATAAATGCTCTTGGCATTGCACTGCAGCATAGGACATACATTTTTCTTGTCTTTGCTTTTTATCTATTTCAGGGCTTGTGGTGTTACCCAAAAAGAAGCAAAGGAAGTATCTGCACTTCAACTTCTTGCAGGAAGGTAACACAGCCATTGATGGTACATGCACACCTCATACACAGGGCAACACAAAAAGAGACAGACACAAAGAGAACCTTGGCAGCCTCCCCATCTCTGTAGATCGCAGGTGCTGCGCTCACAATTGTGATCGCGTTAGGGATGCCACACATCAGCGTGGACTGGCAGGAAGAGCTGGCAGGTGTTGAGCACGGAGAGATGCTCTGGCAAGCCCAGGGTGTCACATGTGGTGAGGATCGGAGAAACACAACAAACCCTTATGTTGTCACAACCAACCTTGCAATGTTCATCATATCCACTGAACTAATGCGTCCCGGACTACAGAAAACAACTGCAACAGAAGGCTGTGTGTGTGTGAGAATCTGTGGCAAGCAGCTATGAAGTACAGCGATTCAGCACGCCACAGCTTAAACTGGATTCTCCACACTTATTAGTTACACACTGCATTTTATCCAATAAAAAGAGTTAAGCATGTTTAATACTTGAACAGGAAACACATTACTACTTAGAGACCTTAAAGTACAAAAATAATCAACATAAAAGACAGCTCAAAGGGGAGGAATGCTCTTTGAACACTTAAGTAGACAAATTCTTTACTGAACAACTAAGTGCAAATGAAAACTGCTGTACAGCACAGATAAAAGTAATTAAGTACCGCTAACTGAGGGCAAAATTAACAAATTATAAACCTTCATGGTTCTCATTTGAGCAACAAAGGTCCCCGTTTTTGCTCTTTGGCAGACGTTGGATTTTCAAAAGATGGTAGGACCATGTTTCTTATCTTTCTTCCCACTGCCATTGTCAAGGTTGGTGTACAGTTTGTAATGGCAACCAATTACAGAGGCCTTTCATCCAGGAGGCAGCATCAAACGGTTCCACTGTCAGCCTTTGTTGCTGGGGGCTGACAGGCGAGCTGGGGAAAGACAGCAGCACTTTCTTCTCCTCCCGATGTCCATCTTTCCGCGATAAACTGCCTTCAGAATTATCAGTTTAACTCTCCAGAAATCAACCTCTGGACAAAAACAGAGTTTGGGGAACTGCATTTCAATGGGAACAAAGACTCTCCTCCTCTGAGGATGAGTAAATAATATGTGATATTAAAAATGTACTTGCTGATATATTGTAAAGTAAACCTGTCTGAATTCAGTTTTACCCTGTTGCCACCAGGGAGGTTTTCTTTGGCTGCCCCACCCCTGGGATTTGACAAACAGATGCAGCTTTACAGCAATGAAAAAGCAACTTAGCTTAGTCTCACACACGCACACACACACCTACACTATGCATGTGTGCACAGAGAGTACACAGATGTAAAGACAGCAAGGGACAAACGGATCCTGCCTTGGAGGGGGTAAATTTAGAGTCTTGCGTAACATGCTTTTAACACAACACAGAGTGGATGAATTTTTAATGCCTGGCCAGAGAGAGAGAGAGAGAAAGACAGAGAGAGATAGAGAGAGAGAGTGCTGGAGACAAAATGAATAAAGTTAAGCATTTAATCTGTGCTATTGCTTGTGGGTGAGACAGAGATCTGAAAGCAACCCATCAGCATCAGGCCTGGCACACAGGCTGGCCACCGATGTAGCTGCCACGGATGGCTGCGTCTGCAAGAGACGGGATGGTAAGTGAGTGAAGAAGGCAGCAGGAGGAATATTGTGCACGAGGCAGAAGAGCAGGAGAGGAGAGTCTGTATGAGCGAGTGAGCAGGAATAACTAGGAGCAACGTTTGTGGTGTGCTGGTTATCCCAGAGGAAACAGAGGATTGTGTGGGGCCGCAGTTTCTCCAACAAAGCCTTTACACTCAGATGTAAATGTTTGCAATGCTGAGATACGGACAAACATGTCTGCCACCCTGTCTGGCAGGGCGGAGCCTGCCTCCACATCTTCAATGACAGTGTAAAAATAGTTATATACTCCTTTGAAGGTTCCATAGTTTATATTAACCCCACTTTAAGTCACCACTAATATTTAACTGCACAGATTATTTGGGCTTGTTTTAACAAATTAGCTATAGTTTCCATTGCTCATTCATGTGACCGATAAATGACGTTATTTCAGTAATTGTATGCTGCCCTGAAAACAAAACACAAAAAAACATGCAATTTTGGATTGAACTGATTCTGAGACTGTATGAATATCTCCAGAGAGGTGTGCCATAATCAAAGGAAAATCTTTTCCAAAATGTGATTTATCTTTGGGGCATTACTTTTCCTTTCATTCATTGTGTGAGCGAAATACTGGTACTTCACCTAAAATACTCACAACAATCACAACATCTGCCACTTTTCAGTTACATCTATTTCCACCTTAACTCCTAATGGTGGTTTAATCATGACAGAATCCTCTCTTTTAAAATGATTGCATTGAACGTTGCAAAAAGCAGCCATCAGTGCAAATACAATGATTTAATCTTTTGTGAGTGTTTCACGTTTTACCACAACACAGGAAATCCCATTTTCAGACATGCATCCGTGTATTTTCACCTCGGAAAAAAATCCCTCAATGACTCCCCAACTCAAAAGGGGCAGGCCATGATGGAAAGCACAACTTAGAGTTGGGACACATCATGGACAACCATTCATTCTCATACTCACTCCTGTAGGTCAATTTAAGGTCTCCGATTAACCTCAACATGCATGTTTTTTTGGCGGGGGGAGGTTGGAGTAGCCATGGAGAACCCACACATACACGGGAAGAGCATGCAAGGCCCCCAGCCAGGACCCAAACAGGGGGACCCTCTCACTATGAGGGGACCGTGCTATCCATCACAATACTGTGCAGCCTTTAGAGGACAATGTATGGAAAAACAGACAAGAGCATGAAGCTTCAGATAACAGGATGCAAAATTGCTGTGAATTCTCTTTAGAATAACCTGTTCTATTTACACATTGGCCTCTTTGGATGTTTTAAGTTCTTTTAACACCTGCAGACTGGTGGTTCAGTGTGATGTAGCCTAATTTGCATTCTCACAGCTTCAGTAGAAAATGTATGAGAAATGTGTATACAACTGAAAATGTTATTACCAGATATTCCCTGAAATTTACTCTGTGTTAATTTCTAATGAGGAGAGTGTTACTCAGGCACATTTGACTTTGGGAAACATTTTAAGCTATAGATTTACACAGCCTGAGAAAGGCAAACATTAATTAACCTGGCTCAGTTGAAAGAAAAATAACGTACAAATGATAAACTCTGCTGTCAAGGTGTCATTAACAGACATGGATTTGAGGTAATGAGCCATCATTGCTGAAACTGACAGTGGCCATCAGGGTAAACAGAGTACCGGTATTACTGTGCGCTGTGCATAACTATATAATACCACAAGTTTCAAGCTTTGTTGACATTCTAACTTACTGACATAAAGTAGTTGAATGTGACAAATCCAAATGAATAACAAACGGAAATTCTGTTGGCAATGGAACCAAAAACACAAACAGAGATAAAGCGTTGTTGAGTACTGAGATGTCTTAGAAACACCTGCCTTAAAAAACCTGGCTCCTTTGGGGGCTTCATCGCCCCCTCTCTATGATTCACTACATGGTTTTCCTCTCAGCTACATCCCTGCCAGAATAGTTCTTAATAAAAAAAGAGGGCAAAAGACAAAACAAAGGTCTTTTGGCCTTTGTAAATGTTTTCCTGAAAACACTATGACAATGACTATCACTCAAATCTGTGTGAAATAGCCTCTTTAGTTGCTGTTAGCTCAGACTGTTTTGTGCTGATGGCAGCCGGAAATCACAGATGGCCGATCAGGAACTTGCTATGCTATCTTCCAGCAACGGCTTAGCTGTACGAGAGGATCTGAAGGGGCAGAGGATTGAAAAACGATCTGCACGGCTGATCAGCAGATATATAGGCTCACTTTTGTTAATCTTGACCATATGCTCAGACCTCCCCAAAGACGCACACAACTGATATGACAGTGACAGATTGTCAACACAGATCAAACGAGTGTGATGAGGTAAAGTCCTCTGTGCATGCAGTGGAAAAGAAACAGACAAACCAACAAGTTAGATTAGTTGCCCTTACATTCTGTAACAACTTTGAATGCATTACCCCTGTTTAGCATAACCTCTAATTTTCCCCCTCTCTAACTATAGTCAACAAATATCAGCCTCTGATTAATCTTCTGTTGACACTGGAACTATTCAGCTGAGAAAAAAGAAGCATGTAACTGTTTCCATTCTGTAGAAAATAATACTTTAATCAATTGATTTTTTTTTTGCATGACTCTCTAATGGAAATATCTATTTGTATTAAAACAGTACCAGTGTGCACAAAATCTAAATGAAAACATCTGCAATTACATCCCAACTGACTTCACTATTCAATTTGAGCACTTGCCTCAGCATCTGGATGGAAACAAAGTTTAAGACAAAATTAGAATTAATTAGGCAAGCTCCATTCACTAATGAGGACGATATGATTATAAGCTGCAGAATAGCTCCTGATACACTCTTTTTTATCTTTCTGAATAAAAAGGGTCCTTTTCATAACTAAAAGACACGCGACAAAATAAATTAACATGAAAATGATTCCAGGCACATACAGGTGGCACATTAAGGAAAAAGATCCTGGGCTTTTTACACCCACTAACTGAGCTGGAGCCTGCAATTTCAGTTTTTTTTTCAGCTAAAGAGCTCTTTTGTTACTCTCAGCCAGTCACACAGTGGCTCTCAGTGAGGTTGAAGACCATGACAATCAAAAGTGTTTTTGTTAACCTCACTGATTTTGTACAATCTATAACTGAATGACAACCACATTCACACTAAGTAGTCAAAAGCAGCAAAAAAAAACAAATTGACAAAACTAGGCACAAAAGATCAGTAAGGAAAAACGTAGCCATCATTACTATGTTTTCACACAGATGTCTGATTTGGGTCTCCCAGATAAAGTTCAAGAGTTTTAATTCTACTCCTCAACTTGATCTCACAAAATTTTTTGAGATGAGCACGATCTCATTAACACTGTATTGGATAGAAGTGGCATGTAGTGTGCTGAAATTGTATGATGGCTCTTCAGAAATGATGCAAATAGAAGGTCCATTTTCTGTGTTGTCGAGGTGAACACGAGTACCTGGGTCATGGTGGAGACACCGCTGTCCTGGCTCATTCGAAACATTTTTAAAGGTGACAAAATCCTGTCAGAAACAGAAGAGACCACCAAACCTGAGAGACCCTGGTTTGTTTAATGTTTCATTTTCATTCAGGTTTATGCAAGAAGATATTTGTTCAGTTAGGTTACAAAACTATGGAGGCAAAGACCAATAAATATTTATTTTTTATTTTAACCATGATTGTTGCCAATTTTACCCTTAACCTGCAGCTAGCAGGATGGTATCTCTAGTAAAGGAGTTGTTTTACACTCTTCTGCATGAGCTTATACAATTTTCTGAGGTTTCAACAAAAACCTGTACTCAAAATAACACACAGTGTTCAGACAGATCATTTTAGCTGCACTCCGCCACCATCTTATTCAGAGTCTAGTACTTCTGAAATCTGTAGTATTTAGGGTTAGGGTTATAATGTGTTATTACCTGACTTCAAGTCATGCGACCATATTTTAAAAAGTCCCTGTTGCTTTCAAATTTCAGTCTCCTTGTTGTTGCATTCTTTAAGACAATTTTGAAAAATACTAAAAGGCTTTTGAAAATAATAATCATTGTTAGATATTGAAACTGGTTGCACTTTGGAAACAATTGTGGGTTACAGAAAAATACAGCCTTGCTTAAAAGCATTCACTTCATAGCCTACTATGGAGTACAGCTGAGGAAAACAGAGAATATCTCCACATGTGAGGAGATTGAAGCAGTTGATGTTTGGTAAGTTTTTCATGAATAAAGCTGAGTGACAGTGAAAACGGTTTATGGCAATTGACTGTTAGTGAAAATAAAAAAATCAGTGAATAGTTCATATTACCTCATGATAATGGTATTCATTGATTTAGTCCATTCTATAAAAGTCTCTAACATCTGATTTATTTTTTGTTTTATTCTTTTTTGTTTTGCCTTTCAGTTGAAACGAGAAGCAGTAGCATCATTCTGCAGCATCAAACACATTTGTGTACACACTCGGGGGGGAAACCTCTTCATGCTGACTTTGCTGATAGCGGAAATAAATTCAGAAACCCATCACAAAGAGAGCAGGAACTGAACCGTCTCCCTCCACCGTTTCATGCTGAGGCTGTAAACCGATCTCTGTTGCAGGAAGAACAAAGGAGCCTTAAACAGACATAGATGCAGCTGCAGCCTCCACGAGCAGGGGTGACACCACAGAGCAGCCTTCTTTTTGGGTGTTATTCTGTCTGCACTTATGGATGAAGCACCAGATGTGCAAGAGTAATTTCCTGTTCAAACCCTTCATTATAAGGAGAATAGGAAATGAAAGATGTTCTGCAATTCTTTTACATAAATAGTAAGATTTTAAATTGAGGAAGATCGCGTCTCACAAATTATCCACACATGGAGCCCACAGAAAACGCTATGTGCTTCACGCTGATTACGAGGAAAATCAGAGTCATCATCAATCAGCTACACAGCCATAAGCTTGAAACTTCTCTGTGTTTCTTAAATATAAGTTGTGACTGATGGAGCCAAGGGACTATTGAGCTGCCATCCATGGCTCATCTGGCCTGTGATGGCCTTGAGGCGGCAGCTGTCACTGGAAAAGCAGACCTCCTGCTCTTTGGCTGAGCTTTCCACTGAGCTGGAGCCAGCTAATGAGGACGTTATCAGATCAGAGTCCGCACCCGGAGACAAACCCAGCCACCAGCACAATTTGTGCAACCTTTTCCCACCTGCTCACAAGATAAACGACCGGGAGCTTCACACAATATTATAAAGGGAGATGAGAGGTCATAGATATTTCATAGCATTTCCAGTTAGTGAATAACTTTAGAGATGAGAAAGGAAGGGGCAGTAAATCAAGAGTGCTGCTAAATTTTGTATGTTCAAGATCACAGCATCAGAGGGTTTGTTTTGCAGAATTACTTTGTTTTTGTGCATTCATAATCATTCTAAAGAGGTGATTAAGGTGGTGTGTGTGTGGAAGGGAAGGGTGTTGAAGGGTGTCATGCACCACTGCCAAGAAAATGACAAGAGTATGTTAACTTTGTTAACCTGGAACCTCTGCCTCATCCTGTTATCCACTTATCCAATTTGCTACAAGAATCGTTCATCCTAACCTCTGAGATATCAATGGGCCCCAAACTACTTGGTTGTAGTAAATATGATGGTTACATAGTTTAGTTTATTACAGTTGTTTTAATTTTTTCTGACACTGTAATGATATACTTGCTATCAAATGTTTTCTGATCAGCTAGTGTTGAGACATTGTATCAAAATGAGAATATGTCAGCCTCAGGTGGCTGCAGCTTGGGGGCCTCCAGCATCCCTTCACCTCATGTCGAGGTGTCCTCGGGCAAGACACTAAACCCCAAGATGCTCAAAGGTGCATTCTCTTTTATCCCTGTGTGTTACTTTGGATAAACACACCTGCTAAATCCATTATTGTAAACCTGCTGGTGACACCACAAAAGTCAGTTTGAATAAAGTCAGTAGAAGTCCCCCTACTCATTACTACTCCTACAAGAGATCACCTCTTAAGCAAGTACTGATGTAAAAATGCCCTGTTTCCGGCAGCACCTCATGCAGTGGGTGTGTAAAAGGCAGCCACCCTACAATCATCAATACGACAATTTAAAGTTGCAAACAGAGTTGGTAATGATTTCACAGATTTGTGAACTTGGGGCTAAAACCAGGGGATTTTTTTTATCGCTCTTGCTACTGTAGACACACTGATACACATTTCCATTAAAGGTGAAAATTATGACATTTGCAACATATGAGGCCTGGACCACCAGGTTTATCATCACTCCTCAGATACCCATAAGAAACAGAACAAAGCATTTGCAATTGCCGGGCAGCAAAGTGGTCTGGTGAAACATCCAGGCTAGCTGCCTCTCCAGAAAAGCATCGGACTGAAGAGACCTGAAGCATGTGATATGTGTTAACTGTTTGGTATGAAAAGATAAACATAATGTTATTTTTGATTGAGAAGATGCCTTCATGAGCAAAAACATTTTTAAGTTTCAATTGTCATTTCCACAGCACAGCCATTCAGTCATAATGAATATGAGCCATTAGTATGCACAATGAGATGCACTTTATCTTTGCACACAGGGAGAAAATTAACTTCAAGCACTGGCACTGTAATGCTGTTGTGTAACAAGGACTCTAAGGATAGGTGTTTTCTGCAGTTAGTAACACTTTAAGTGAGGACTGGGGGGTAACAAACAGCATGCAACATATTTTTCATGTAAAAAAAGAGTATTTATGTGTCCTGACTGTCTTTAAGTAAATGCAAACCATACTACTTTTAATACATCCATCTAAACAAAGGCATTATAGCAGCAGCATGCACAGATCACATCTATATGCTACAATACAAACATCTCTGAGGGGAACCTCGGAAGATGACAGCTTAATGTCCTTGGTGACAGCTAATTTGACTGTGTGGGAGTGAACATGGGCTGCCAGTGTGTTTATTTCTCTCAGAAAAATCAACATATCTGATCTGAGGTGGGAGGCAAAAATGCTTTCCCAGACTGAATTTTTGTGCTCTGCTAGAGAAAACGCTGTTTTAAAGGCAGTGCAGGATCACAGCATCCTGTTTTCGCATCGTGCCTTTTAATATTGAGATTAGTCACAGAGGTTGAGCTTTTGCTAAATGTATCAATTTTACTGTTTTTTTTTTGTGAACTCTAATGAGCAGAGCAGCCTTGCATGAAAATGTATGCAAGAAACAAACACAATACGGAATACGAAAAAAAAATCGGCCGAGTATGTCCAAGAGCAGTGAAGTTGGTAACCTTGACCATTATTAATTCTTCTATTCACAAACTGAGAACAGCGGGGACACAACAAGATTAACAGCAAGATACAATTCATATGACCAAACATTTACGTGAACCTGTTTTTATCCTACTTTTTATAAGGATATTATCATTTAAAATCATCGTTGATCACAATGTCATGTGCACAATACAAAGTAATATATTAAGTCATATATTAAACATTTGATAATGTGTGCGCATTTAGCTATTTGTATAGTAAAACAGGCTTAAAAACACTACAATTTGATCAAAGCTCATCATCAACTGATTTGTAATAGATCAGACTAGAATTCTATGTTTTGTCAAACTGATATGTTGCTTATTTGCTTTTCTAATGCATGAGATCAATTTACAGTTGGTCTATCTGCTGCCTTCTCAGTTGGGCTGTAAATTTAAGAGCAAATAAAGTTCACATTAAACAGATTCATACCTGTAACTAGGCTTACTTGCCAATCTAATGAGGTCAAGAAGCAAAACTATTTATTGCGTTAATCAGTCTCTGCTTTAGATAAGCAGTCCTCTTCAAAGAGATTAAATAACTGTCATGGATGCATACTCCTGCCTTCCTTATACACTCTCACAATCCACGCAGAAAGCTTCACGGGATGCTCGGTGTGTTGAATGTCATTTACAGCATCGACCTCTCAAGAGGATTGGTCTCAGATTTCAGCCTAAATCAGCACGTACCCCAGTAAGAAGGGAACTACTGTCATAACCCTGAAAATCTGTCGACTGAACCTGAAGATACATTACTCATCCCAAATCCTGCTTCACAGCCCAAGCACTGATAAACCTATCAGCGCTCCCTTAAATTCTTTCAGTAAAGCTTTTTCTTTTCATTACTCAACACAAGCAAGACTGAGATGACAGCCACATTACTGTGGTTAAGCTCTGGAGGTAAAAAAAACATTTTTTTTAGAAACGAGATGCAGATGATAAGACATATGAATGATGAAATAAGCGTTTGCCAAACTAAAGTGTTTCCACATTGAATCTTTATCATTAATATGTCACTGAAACCTCCTTCAAGATAAACCGATCCCTTACACCCGGAGGAAATAAAAGCAGTGAGCAGCCACATTATTGTACTTGTTTGAGTCACGGCATCCCCCTTGTGTGTTGAAGTGTCTCATCTATCAGCAATTTACACAAAGCACAGCAGCCCTTCTGCCTCAGGTTAGGAGTCCATGGATGCAGGCAAGTGAGTGAAAACTTAAGGGATCATCTGACTGACCAAACTACAAAAAAAGAGAAGCAGAACATTATAGGCACCAGATTGATTGCGTACTGTTGAAATATGGACTATGCAGCCAAATGAATGAAAGGACTGAATTCTGGGAACAGGATTTGTCAGTTCTTTTTAGTAGGTGTAGGAGGACGAGTGGTGAACCCAGCACCACATCATTCCTCAGCTTTTCAAAACATGTTTTGTTTTACACTCACTGTTGCCATCGGTGTTGTTTCCATACGAAGCAAGAAACTGGTTTCCAAGCACACAAAAAACAATCTGTTCATTTTCATCAGACATAATAACAGGCTTTTTAGAAAGAAAACTAAACATACAGATTTTCGCCAAAACCGTAAGAGATGATGAGTCCATTAATGATCAGAGAAACACCAAGCTTTGAAATGTTACACTTTGATGCCACATGATGGAATCTGGTTGGGAGAAAAAGAAAACTAAACGGAAAAGGTTATTTAGTGGTTTGAAAGGCATCTGCTAGAGCAACAGGAAACTCATTACATTCAGTTGCAACAGGTCAATAACACAACAGGGCTTATAAAGATCATCCATGACGGATAGAAAGGTGGGAAAGCTCTACCATTTTGTATGTAAATCGTTCAGTCACGAAAACTTGGATATCCCCAATTAAATTACTTATAGCAATTCTGACAATAGAAGAACTCGATATACAAAGAACAAAGATGATAACTAGCACTAAGATTCTGTGATCTTTATTTATTAAGAGAGCGCAGAATTAGAAAACATTAAAGGTTTACAGAAATAAATCATTTTCCAAATAAAAGCCACTATCTCCAAAGGGGTTAGATTAGTGTAAAAAGGCTAAAGTTAAGTTATAGGTAAGCACTCCTTTGTGGTAACATGCGGGATTAAATTAATCTCATACAAAGAGCAGCTGCCCACACCCCAGAATGATCAATGTAGACTAACACCATGCTGTAAAGATCAGTGTGAGCCATCAAAAACTAACAGTTGCGGAGAATGTTCAAGGGAGACTGATGATAAGCTAAACTTCAGCAAAACAAAACCAAATAAAATTTTGCTCATATTGTATAAGAGGGTTATGGCTCACGTCTAACACAATTTTGGAGATGGGGGGACAGACTAAGGGACAGATTCAAAGAACTACAAGGGTTTAAGAGGAAGTAGAGAAAGCTAACAAAAACCCTACTTTGACTTCCTGCCTTTGCTTTTATCAAATCCAATTTGTTAAGATGCTACAAAACTTGCAACCACAAAATACTGATTGCCTAGAAGCCAGCAAACAATTTTAATTAATGTCAACGCTAATGACATGCTCACCCACACAAATTTGTACCAATTAGTGGCATTGTACTTCCTGATGGATAAATAGGAGTCACAATTACCCTCCCAACAGGAAAGACTTAATCTACAGGTGATCGCTTCCCAACCGTCCTGTGCTGTGTTGGAGACATTGTGCTTTGCTCTCATTAAAACCCAGATTTCACTGGGTGGCCTCATTACAAAGATTTACATCATCTTTCATTTCTGGTGGTTAATTAAAGGATGTGTGAATCGTTGGTCTTATTTTTTGGATTGAATGTAGAAGATGCATGAATCAAAGTGCTAATCAGGAGTGTTGACATAGTTATCTAATTTACAAAAAGGATAGTACTGACAAAATACTTTTATCAGCCAGGCCTTGGATCAGGTGTAATTATGGTGCCAACAGTAACTAAATAATCTTAATCTATTGAGGTTGAACCTGACACGTACATTTATAAACACAATCTACCTTCCAGGGTTTCCTTAGCTTTTTGATATTTATTGGCATCCTTAAAGAGACTGTATTTTGATGCTGGACTTTGCTGGGGTCTGCCGGTTGCATGGCAAGGAATATAGAATGATATACACAATTAAGGGCCTTTTTTTATCATGTACAATTATGAGTGTTTTCTTTTGTCTTTTGTGTAGCATTAATGATGAAAACTAACACGATTCTGAATGCATTCAGTGGTCTATTAAAAACATAGTAAACCTGTTTTCTACAAAGCTGTTATAGACGATGCAAACCAACACCACTCCTAATAAGAGTGACTTTTAGGTTTCTAAATGTCACAGGATATGTCAAATTCATTCCAAAACCTCCCACTGGCATAAGCCTTTTTAGCCCAGTCAATTGAGGAGTGCTCAGGATCTGAAGGTATTTCTCAGAGGCTGGTATGATAAGGTTACAGCAAAGTGGAGCACTTTAATTACTTAGTCATGGCCAGAGTCTTATGAAAAGTGTTTTACCTTTCTTTCATACTTTAGTACAAAGACACAAAGGTCAAACACTTGAAATTATCAGACATAAATCACCAAAAACCCTACAGGTAATTCTTCTAATTAAGTAGCATTTTACCTACAGCTTTCCACTTTGTTTGAGCAGTAGTTAGGGAAGATGCAGAGCAGTGCTGTATTTGAAAATCTAAATAAGAACAGCATACACTCCTTCAAACGACATGCTGCAGCATCGTCTGGAGCCTGTTACTGTTGCAAAATGTCATGGTAACAACTTTGCCGTGCAGGGCGCAGTCTCCCTCTGATGCTCTCTCCTTCCTGACTTCCATCATTAAAATACACACATGGGCCTGAAGCTCTGAAAAGCCTGCCACTGTTGAGCGCTCTTAAAAATGGAAGGCTCTTTTCATTTAGTGGTCTACTGAAGATGATTTGCATTCAGGCCTTTTAATTGTGTTCTGTGATGTTCAACAGGCTGAGCAGCTCGAGAGGGCTCGCTCCTTTCATTTGCATAAATGATTGGTTGAGGCTGATTTTTCCCTTGAACTTGAGGGGATGCAGAGTTCAGAGAACTGGAGGTGGTTGTGATGGCTGGAGAAGAGGAAAAGAAGAGGAGGGAGGGAAGGCAGGCAGGCAGGCAGGCAGGCGGGAAACATGGTGGGCTCAAGGAGAACAAGCTCTTTAGTTTGGCAATGTTCACTGATAATCAGGCAATCAACTTGAAAAGCCTTGATTGGCATTCTCTATGATAGTAAATAGTCCGGTAATCTTTGAAACAGGGCTTTTAGCTGGCACTGCAGGGGTCCAAACTTAAATACTGACTTAATACTTTATGGGTGTTTGCATAATTTGACAAATTTTGTGTTGAACCATGATGTTAATCAAAACACTTAATTTGGAAACATAGTCAATCAGAGGAGTATGGGATAACTTTTCACCCAGAAAGTGAATTCATATGGTAAACTCCACAGCAACATATACAAGAGATGTTGCCCTTTTTGCTGGACCAGACACATTGCAAAACTTGCACTTTTATACTTGTGTTGTTTTGTGCTCTAAATTTGACTCTCATTCAGCCTTGCATTTTCCATTTATAGCTATATAACTACATCCGGTGATGTTTGCTTGCAGTGTTTATTAAATTCTGTGGAATGATTGAGTTGTTTCACAAGAAAGAAAATCTAAACTGGGTGGCAACTTCTTTGGTTTTACAAAGACTGAAAAGGAGCTTCCGTTCAGGAACACAGAATTACTGTTTTGCCTCACCACGAAATGCTCAAACACACTGGTTTTTTTTAGTGTCCCTTTATGTTCTTTTAGATTGATATGTAATCTTTGGTTGAGAAACAACCGTAACATTCTAAACACCAGTATTATTATTTCTGCTTGCTGCAATGCTTTGCTGAAACCTTCAAGACTTTACTAACATGCCTATTATTCTGCATTTCAAATTTAAAAGCTAATTGCCCTTGAGCTCCTCGTTGTTTAACTGTGCTGTAGAACAATCCATAGGGTCTTTAATTTAATCTCTGGTGCCCTGAAACTGTCACAGCCTGATAAAAATCTGAATTAAACATGAATAGAATTCAGTTTTCTTGTGAGTTCAGTGCTTTTATGTAAAATGCACTTATGGTTAATGGTATACATTTATTCTATTAAACACCGTTTCACCTTGACTTGATTTGAGCGAGCTTTTTCAAAAGTGTATATCAGTCATCCATTTAGATGGACACATTAATACTACACACGTTATCATGCACAGAATGTAAATGTACGTCATGTTGAATTGCATACTGGAACTGTGAGGAATCCCTATAAAAGGAATGCTTTGCCATTACCTCTGCCTTCTGCCACTCTTGGTTGGTTTTTGTCTCCAATTCCTGAGCTGAAATTGTGCCATAGTCTGACCCAATAAAAGAAAACAATCCTCACCTTCTGACCATTTGTTTTAAAGGAAAAGGATTATAGATTATTCAAATACATTCAATAACAGGTGTATGTTTAGCCCTATGCTGTTAGTTTTCTAATAAACCTGTTTTTTTGGTTTTTGTTTTTTTTTGTTTTTCTTGCTTGCCTGTGTTTGTTTTTTTCAAGCTATCAGCAAAAAGACATGTTTAGCATTCGGCTATGAAAATCAGAAATAGGCTAATGCAAGTAAGCAAGTAGTTTGATCACAAAAAACCCTTATTTGTGTTTAGTGTGCAGAAAATTACAAGCTTGCAATACTGAATGGTGTAAAAAGTGTGACATATGTACACTGTGTATTCTAATCTTTCCCAAGTCTACTTTAAGGAAAACAGGAGAAAAGGATAGCTCTAACATCCTCATCTGTACAGGCTCTTGTATTCGGCAGCTCATACACAAATTTACAGAATCATCATTCAGTGTAACAGACATGGCCTTTAAGCTGTTCTAATGGACATTTCATGTTAAAATATTATAAAAAGGGGGATGAAATGGTTATATGTGATGTGAAAGGTTTCACTGATAATGATGAAACCACTGAGAAATATCATCTGACTGTAGTTCCCCACAGCTCCACAGAAATGTGGAGTTTCATTCAATGGTTCATTATCACAGCACCATCTTATTTCCCATGGCAGGTGGCAGCATCAGAAAAATAAGCTCTCGACAAAAACCTGATGTGCACAACCTGCCCAGCAGTCAGAGCAATTACAAAAACCTGGTGGGGGCTCTTACCACCTGAGGTGCAAGACAGTTCCCCTTCTGAGCCAGTGAAGACCCACCAAGAGCTCAACAGAAAGCCTTTTACATCTGACAGGTGAAAAGGCACACAGCGAGAAGCAAATATGTAAACAGGAAACAGCTGGCTAAGACCTCCAGGTTCACGGGGTGATAATACCGTAGATCAATATTTTGTGAACAACTTGCAGAGCAATCTGTTGCTAAGAGTAGACACATTTAATCCAGCGCGCAGGACAGAACGTGGCAGACAATCACTCAAAGCCTGTGATGATTTCATATTCATTTGCATTTCACGTCTTCAAACGGTGGGAAGTACACCGATTAATCATAGGAGGAAATTCAGACAGGTTTGAACTCAGTGCCCCCTCGTTGATGGTCAAAAGCCCGAACTACTGCATCATATCACACCTGCTAGGTATTGTTTGTGTGGCCTCTGTGGAGGTCCATCCACAGTTTGACATTCTGGACCACATCCAATCTGATATGCAGGCAGATATCTGTTAGCTGGCAAATGAAACCTTTTTAAAAAATAAACATTTTCACATGGAAATATGTCACATCTGTCCATTCATCTCAGCCATCATAAAAGATTGCATGTAAAACCATAATTTGTCAATCAAATGTACTCCATTATTAAACTATTGGAAATGCCATTTTTCAACCTAGACATTTTCTATATTTGGAATATTTTCTCTTGGGGTATTCACTGCTCTTTGTTGAAATGAGGGATTTTTTTCCTCCAATAACATAAACCACCACACAGATGCTGTTTGTACGTCAGTATTTTTTATACTTGAATTGAAAACACTTGTTAATTAGGTCTAATTTTCTGAGAAACTTCTGACAGAATCAAAACATCAAAACTGGTTTGTTTCCGGATACAAAGAATTTTCCATTTAACAATGTCGTGTTTTGAATGATCATTATTGTGACTGTAATACTATGAAGTGGAGGATACCTCCAAAATAACACAGAGGAGAGGATTAGTTCAGCCCAAAAATGCTTGACTATCTTCCAACAAATTTGGAGATACATATACAGCAAAATCAAAGTGCATGTGGCAATCAATTTCAATTAACTTTACAGGTAAAATTAACAGGCAAATTAACTTCCATTTTTTAACATATTCTCCATAAGGTTTAGCTGGCACGTACACAGGAGCATCGCTGCTCCACTGCTCCACTGCCTGGAGCAAAAATTATAGCATCACAAATGTTTTTTGCTGCATCATTATTTGCCTTTTAAACCAGAGCCACTTTTTCAGTGAACTCGCCGTCACTTGTCAGAGGCGGGATTTAGATAAGTCACTTTTACTTGTGCTTGAAATGAAAGTTTTCCTTTTGCTGATTGAGCAGTGTTGAGGGAATTGTCTGACTGTGGGAGCTCATGGCGGCAGTGCATCCTCCAGTGTGAGCCAGGCACATCATTTTCTCTGCATTCAGTCTCTGAATAATGCATGCTGGCCAGCCACATGCATCAGCAGCCTCCGTGGCATCCAGTCTCCCCACAGCGAAGCTGCAAGCAGCCCATCTGCACCCATCAACAGTAAAAAAAAAAGCAGCCAGCAGCAGCACTGCTGCAAAACCCCTGCAAACAGCTCAGTCTTTGGCTTTTTTTGTGTTCAGCAGTGGATGGAGATTTATCACACACTGCTGACTCCTTGTTACAACCAACAACAGATGAGATGTGCAGATCTGAGAGCTGACGGACTCAGGCAAAGCTGGTGGTTCAGAACCTCTACATTTGGATGGAAAGGTTCACAGCTCTATATTCAATTTTCACAGCTCATTTTATGCTATCTACAGCACTCTGAGGGCACAGACCTGACGGGAGAGGCTTGCTATCAGCTGGAATGACCTCTGAGAATTCCCTATGGATGCTCCGATAGCCTACTGCAGGCTGCCATTAATAAAAGGAAGCCAGAGCCACACATTCTTATATTCTCGCTTTTGAATAACTGTGAAGAAGAAACTTTCTTCATCCAGCCTTCACAAATGTTTTGTTTTCATTTCCAAGTCCCGTCTGATTCTAGGTTCTGTGGGATTTTTTTTGCGAAAATCATTTTATCTTGGTCAGATTGGTCTGTAATTTATGCATCAACTATTACAGTTTAAGACAGACATGCCAAGAATCAGAGGACTTGGCAGCCCTATTGCAGCATTTGAAGTCTGCACTCTCTGTATTAGGGATCAAAGTAATTTTTAATGCTTTGAGACCATCAAGACACGTTTCACCAGCAGATAGAAAACAAAAAAAATTTCAATATAGCACTTCTGTAGTAAAGATCAATTATTGACCTTTGTTTTAACAAAGAGCCCTACAAATGAGATGACTGGAGATCCACTGTTTGCTAGTTCTGTCTCATGACTCACAATGACTTCACTTCAAACATATTGCTTATACCAGCTAAAGAAAACGCTGCTACTGTGAAAGCGCTGCTGGTCAATAAAAAATCTGGGGAGTCTGGAAACACAAGGAATAAAATCTTAGCCTCAGAATCAAACTACATTGAGTTCTTTTCTCATATAACTTGGGGGCTAAGGAGACTGAACACAGCAGAAAGCTGGCAGGGGAATTACAACAGAAAAACTCACAGCAGCAGTAGAAACAGCTTATTATTTATCATCACTTGGGAGGCAATTGAAAACAAGACCTTTCAACCACAACCCAGACCTCTGAAGACTGTTCGCTCGTAAACTGGTTTTTCAAATCAGACGTTACAACGATGACACAAAACCAATTACATACTGTGCTACAGATAAATCACAATCTGCTAAATAGGTCTGATTTGACTTGTTTTTTTCCCCGCCTTCACACCTTTGCTGCCCAGAGCCTTTTGTTCTTTCAGTAAGACAGGTATCACTTTGAATTATCAACCCTGTGGTCACATCTAAGATAGCAGGTCCACCAATCTCCTGAAGGCCATGATAGCGTTTTCCTGCCTGTGTGGGGGATGAGATGAGTAAAGGTTAATCTGTGGCCTCCGGCTCTAACACTTGGATTCAGAGGTAGCTGTGTTCATCTTAGATAAATCTAGCTTCTGTTTTGTTTTTGCTACAAGTCTGTAAGGATTATTTTTGGCCTTTGTCTGTGTCTTTTATTTGCTCAGTATATTTTACAGACTATATGATTGTGTTATCTACTCTTTGAAACAAACCAACAAGATAGACAGACTAAAAATATGGCCATTAGAACTTTTCGGAGCTTATCAAATCCATTATTTTTTCCGACCAGCAGTTGCTTTATGAATCACATAATCATTAATTATATTTATCAATTTTAAAGAAAAATTGGGAAAATCTTTTCACAGATTGAAGCAGACCAAGGACTCTACATATCAGGTCCCTGATGATAAGGATACATCTTTTTATTGCTCCAAAATGACCAAAACATCCATCCATCCATTATCATAACCACTTATTTCCTAATGGGGTCATGGGGTGACTGGAGCCTATCCCAGTATTCAGTGGGAGAGAGGCGGTCCGCCAGTCCATCACAGGGCCACGCAGAGACACACAAGGACAAACAAACAACCGCGCACACTCACATTCACTCCTAAGGGCAGTTTGGAATGTCAAATCAAGCTAACATGCAGGTTTTTGGACGGTGGGAGGAAGCCGGAGAACCTGGAGAGAACCCACACAGACACAGGGAGAACATGCAAACTCCACACAGAAAGGTCTTTGTTCCACTGGGACTCAAACCCAGAACCCTCTTCCTGTGAGGGGATAATGATAACCACCACACAACAGTGCCGCCATAACAAAAACATGTTTTTCAAAATCTAGCAACTCTTTGTTTACTCCCTGCAAAATAAAGATTGGTATTCAAATTGCTCCTCTCCAACATAAATCTCTTGATGACCAATTTCATTCTTATGATGGACACCTAATAGTTCAGTGTTGTCGCAGCGAATTAAGTTTTAAAACTTTAAAAATGAAACTTTCCCTCCGAATAAAACTCAAAGACAGTACAAGGTGCTGACCCTTTGCCAAGCCCTTTAGTTATGTTGCTGGTTGACCAGGCGGCTGTAATAATCTTCAGGCATTCACATATTAGAACTCTGACATTATCTCTGTACTCTCTCCATCTTGTGGTTTCTGCTTTTTTCTTTATTTGTCACTCGTTCATCGTTCTGCAGGTATATCATCATTTGAAGCCGTGTGAAATTGCTTCCCAGTTCATTGTTATTGATTTCTGTCTTGGTGTACCTTCACCCAAACCCTTTGAGAAATAAGGCCACTCTTCCTGAGTATGGACAAAGAATGTCACTGTCTTAAAGTGTTCCTCAAAGAGATGCAGTTGGTTTCCTGTCGACAAAGCCATGGGGCCTTTATATCTTTGTAAAGGGTCCTTGCCATGTCCTGTCTTGTGATGTCACCGTACAAATAGTTCTAAATAAACCATCAATTCAGCTTACAAGACAAACCATATTACAAGCAATTCAACCTCTTACTTCAACTCTTTTCATCTTATTTTTCTTTTCAATTTTTGCCATAGTTTTGTCAATAGGCTGTTTGGTATAAAAAACTTTTCTTTTTTTTTAAATCTGACCTTTGCATAGCCCTTGTAGATGTAAAGGGTAGTCAATTCTGCTTCTTTTTCAACCCACATGCATTTTGCTAGAGAAGAAGTAGGTAAGTTTCAGATCTTGACAATGAGGCTCTCTGAAAACTTCAGATGAATACGTAGACTCAGTGAATGCAGCCATTAACCTGGAGCTGTCACGGCTTTGACAGATAACAGAAATCCACCTTTCTGACTTTATGCTGCAGTCAGAAAAAGAGTCTAGCTGCTTAGTTGTAAGGAGAAAGATCACCAATTAGGCTTGACTTGCAAACAGCTTTAAGGTGATTGCTTGCGCAAATTAACAAAACAGATAAATATTTAAACTCACAAAACAATTGCTTTGGTTTTTTGCAATGATGATTATCATACGACTTTCTAAACAGGTGTGCAAACCTTCGAATGATGATTCAACTCATCTCAAGTTTCTAGCAATGTTCAAATGTAATTTACATCTAAATGTATTTTTTCTCAAGTCTTGCTGTGTCTCCTGTCTGTTCAGAAAAGGAAACAAAAACATTTCCACTTGATTTGTATGAAAGGGTAAGACAAAAGAAAATGGTGGCTGCATTCATCAAATATGGCAATTTGCTTAATGAACTCTGACAAAGCCATTGGCGGTCTTTATTTAGATGCAGATGACTTCCTCTGTACTGGCTTCCTCTGTCACCGTTACAGGCGCCTGTCAGAGCAAAAAAAAAAAAGACGGAAGCTCCCTCCTGCTTTTACAGATTGACAGTTAATCACCACCACTGTCTGTTAGTATATGAGACTGGCTTGAAATGCAACCTCCCATAGCTCACAATGTTTCCCATTCAGCTGGTATAAAATCTCTATTAGTACAGAAAAAAGACAGAAAAGCACCTCTCATCTGAATTGCAGCGCTCGTATGAAGATACATGGTCTTGGTTGCTATAGGGCAGAAAGATTTAGAGGGTTGGCTACAGTAAATATTGACTCAAAGTGTGTCTTATGCTCAGCACAGCACTATTCAGAAGCATAGCTGCCACTCCAAACACAGTTGGTGAGACAGAGTGAGGAAATGGTGTATCTAATTCTTTCACTTCAACAGTACTCGATATTATATGCCCTGACTGGATGCCAGCAAATCACCCTACTCTGTATTCAATTGCTGTATTGCTTAAGTGAAAGTTTTAGGCCTGGAGGAGCTGATAAGAATGCAAGCAGCATACAGACGGCCCAGGACTTTTTGGCTTTTAAAAACTCTTAGCCTGCGCTGTAACATGAGTATTCACCTATTAGTCACACTACTTAGTTCAATGGCAACAAATCATGCACATGCAAAATGAAAAATGTTTCTTCAATAAGCTCATCTCGTTTGTCACAGTGTCATTATCTACAAATAAAATTGTCCATCAGTTTGGACTTAAGAATCGCAGTTGAATGTATCCATGAATGACTACATGTATGGGAGAGTGCAGTGTGACAAGAATAGCTACTCTTCTCTTCATCTCAAATGTTAAGGTTTCACAATAAAAAAAGAATGTTTGTTGCAAAAAATACATTTGCACTTTGTGAAACTGTGAAGACGCCAAAGATACTGTGAGATTTTCGAAAATTAGGTTTTCCTTTGCAGACTATAACACTAATATCACATGTTTCTAAGGTGTTGTCTTAAATTAAGTTTGACAAAACTATATGTTCAAAAATGCTTGTGAAGAGGCAGAATGTTGTGTAATGGCACATAACACATGCTTTTGGCTAAACATCAAATGCAAGCTGATAGGTACGCATCGCACCTCACAATTTCTGCACTCTCATTGTGAGATCGCCACATTTAAGAAAAATTGTACTTGTTATTTTGTGAAAACTGGGCAACATGCTCATATGCCATATGAAAAATATTTTTTTAGAGGACTGAAAACCTTAACAGCATCATAGCAACAGAGCAGTCAAAGGGCTCATCCTGACCTTCTTCTGCCGCTGAAAGTGCAGATAATGGGTGTATGAGCATCACGGCTGTCTGATGGTTGATTGTGTGGTAAATTGATGAATCACAGTGCATTGGGTGACTGGGTGTAGGAGAAGGGCTGCTGAAGTCGAAGCTTTTGGCAGGTCTTGTGGATTATTTGATTGTTATTTCACCTGTTGGTTTTAATACTGTAGCTCTAACATAACAAGAATTCTCAGAACTCTACACAGATTACTATACAGTTTTAAATAGTTTGTTTTTCTGTCCCGCAGCAAAAATAAAATATACAAGAAGAAATTAAGATATTTGTTTTTCTCACAAAATAGAAAAACACGAAAGACCGACTGGGATTTGATACATTTTCTGAATAATTAGGCTGAATACATGTGGGCCTTGGCTTTCAGGCAGTGGGATGAAGACTTTTCTCAAAAATAAACATAAATAATGGAGTTTTTCTTTAATGAGGCATAAACGTGACTTCTGTGCTTAAGATTGCTGATGGAAATTAATCTCCAAAGTCATGGAAACTCTAGATTTACCATCTCTCAGCACATAGAAGAGATTAATGGCAGCTCACGAGGGAAGGCGTTAAATATATAGATTTTCTTCCCTTTCCTAAGAACCACAGTGGGACCCTATGAGGGTCTAGTGAGAGACTCGGGTAAGGCTTGAACATTAAATGGAACCCTCTATCATCAGTATGGAAACCAGATTCAAAGAGAGACCTTCAAAGCCTGCCATACAAAGGGCCTGTAGCAGAGACTCAGACATCATGCTTCAGGAGGGCATAGAAAGAGTTTCTCTGAATTCTGATGAGGGTCACAAGTGAAGAACTGATGGATTTAAGGTAGTTTGTTTGATGTGTAGAGACACAGTGTTTTGAGGCCAAGATAAAAAAAAGAGACTAAAAATGGCCGATTACCCAGAAGTTAGTCATTATCTATATGAGGGATGAACACTCGTCTGACAGGATGTTGAAACCAATTGTTACTATATGTTGACGAATTTGTGAAACGGGAAGGCACAACCTCTGAGCTTGATTATTTGCTATCTCTGTAACATGTGTATATTAATTTCTCCTACTGACACATTCCATTTTGAGTTCAGCTTCACAGCCAGAAGACACGGTAACATATTCTCCAAGAATCCTTCTCCTCTATACTGCCATTGCTGTCATTAATGGCATAACGACGAATAGGTCAGTGGCTGAATGGGGCACAGATGACAAAGCCATCAAATCAGTGTTGTTTATTGGCTTGATAGACCAAAAACAATTACTTTCCTGCATCTCACTGATGAAATCTAACACGGAAACACAGGACAGTGCATAACGCAGTTAGTGAATCTTGTTTATACGGGCAAGGGCTTTTACAGCACGTTGTTACAGCTGCTGTGATGGAGGGAGGTGATTGTTGTTCCCATCTGGACACATGATGAACTCCAAGAGAGACACGGGGTTACACATATAAACATGTCACAGAGCACAGCTGAGAGGGAGCAAATTAAACTGCACAGGAGGGATAACATTAAAACACTGTTCATTTATTTTAGTCTTTGTCTTTTATAGTATGTCTTTTTTTAAATTTACATCCCATTTATTGTTTCGGCTTAATGGGATTCAACTTTTTACAAAATGACTCCAGTTTTGACAGTTGTTATCAAGGGTTCACTTTGTCAGTGAAGAAGCTGTGGAGCTGAACTATCTAAGTGCAACATTTCATTGAAATTCATGTGGGAAGTGCATCCAAGAGCTCTGATTTCTTTGGAGGATGTATTTCACTTTCAAATGAAATGTTACACTTGAAGGGCACCCTCTAAGGCATCAGGACAGCACAAAGTGGATAAGAGAGAGGTCCAATGTTTTTTTTATTTTAAAATGTATTTCTTATGTTTTTTGTATTTGAAATGCTGTTATTGCTTTAAACTTGTGCAAAAATGCATTGTTTTCATGTTGAAATGTGGGACTCCTGAGCTCTGACTGTGCAAACATTCACATGCACATCAGGAAAATCATCAGCTCCAAACGTGTGAACATAAACAATAATTACCTTGTATGCAGGTGATGTATAAAATTACTTCTCTTGCACCGAAAAATGCTTATAATGATAATAACATGGTTCCATTGTTTTCGTTTTTGTTCATTTTTTTTTATGATATCAATAACTATCACCTTCAATTTGTTTAGCAATGCACCCAGCATTGTGGAAAAATAATCTAACATTTATCAGGACAACTTCATCAAGTAGGGGGATAAAACTGATTTATTTGATTGTCAACTAATTTTAACATTAACAGAAAAAAAACTAAAGAATAAACTCTACTCCTGATATAGAAAATGTGGAATCAATCATTTAGCAGATCAGAAAGCAAAAACTGGCAGGACCAGAGTGCATTACACTAGAAAAAATGAATCTTAAGTATTTATTTTTTAATTAAATTCAAGATAGATAAAGAGGCTTTAGATGGTTTGACAACAGGGACCCCTGGCGGACACAGAGTTTTTCCTCGATCTGTAAAATTGGGAAGGAAAGATGAAAGCGTGAGCAGAAAAAAAAAAGAGTTTGAGCTCCCACAGTGAGTCACTGCACCATTAACCTGTCAGCAAGAGACTACAAAGGGCCCTGACATTGAATAAGCGTGAAAACACCGGCCAACCACTATGCTTCTTTGGGACTGCACAAGATTCCCTATGTCCCCGGAAAGCGGATGAAGGTGTTGCCTAGCAACCTGTGGACCAAACAAGCTTAAGGGGATCGTTAGCATTTTAGCTAGCCTGGTTGAACAAAGTCACCAAGAACCACTGTCTGTATATCGTTAGTCATTTGATAGTTTTTTCAAATTTATTTCAATAATATAATATAATTAAAGCGTGATATACTTGTCAAATGGCGGGAAAAAAGAAAGAGGCGAGTTTACAGGTTTGATAGACAAATGTTTTCTGGGATTTTGTGGACAAGTATTTTTGTACTGCTTTTATTAGACCTCTTTATATGATGCTTGTTTGTTGTTCAGGCCTCTGTCACAAACCAAGAACAATGGGAAGAGATGCTCACTATCAAAGGTTTAACAGGTGAGAGTCAATTCTATTCAGAGAACTCTTTGCAAAGTGAGGATATCTCAATACGACATACGAAAAGTTAGAGTTAAAGTTAAATAGTTTATGACATTGAGAAAGGGGAAGTAGTAGTGTATAAGTTTTGACCCATCCACCTGCTCAGGGTGTGATGCTTCTCACACATTTAGAACACATTGAACCAAACAGGATAGCCACAAAAACAAAACAGCAGAAAAACATCACACCTACAATCAGATCCTCATTTATTCCCATAATACATTATTTTAAAATAGTATGGCAGGCAACATTGTGATTGCTATTTGTTGTATTCTGCTGCCCCACTGTGTTCAGTGGAAAAACAGCAGCAATAATTCTTGCACTAACCCTCTTATCTGACTTTAAACTTCTCGTTCATGCACAAAAAACACACTCGCTGTTGTGGTTCTTGCAGTGGTAGATGTGTACCAGCAGTGGTGTGGCCCCTGTCGAGCTGTGGTTAGTCTCCTTCGAAAAATAAAAAATGAACTGGCCGATGACCTTCTGCATTTTGCCACAGTAAGATGAGAGATATTTTCAGATTTTAGGATTAATCCAAAATTTCAAATAAAAAGGAGAAGCTTTTAACTATTGTGTGCTGTGTGTGTATGTTGTAGGCTGAGGCTGACAGCATTGATGCCTTAGAGAGATATCGGGGTAAATGTGAACCCACATTCCTTTTGTATGGGGTAAGTCTGTGTTTAAGGAAGTAGTTTGTGCTTTAAATGTGTATGTTCACAGCTCAATTTGAGCTGTCAGGTATGTGTAAAACTGATATAAAGGGTTCCTGTTTTTTCATATTTGTGTTTATTTGGAGCCATTTTGAGGGCTAAAAAAGCTAAATGCTGTTTTTTTGTGTTGTGTATGTGGTCTTTGTGGTTAATCTGTGTCTCACAACTTGATTAATTGAATTGAAAATTCCAAACATGACCAGGCCTGTGTTGAATGAGCAGGGTGGGGAGCTGGTGGGTGTCCTGCGAGGGGCCAATGCTCCAATGCTCCAGAGGATGATTGTGGAGGAGCTGGCCAAAGAGAAGCTGGTTCTGGAGCAAGGAGGTGGACGCAAAGTGGTAAGCTGAGCAATGCATGAAGATTTTGCTGATTACAACCCTAGGATGAATGAGTTCATTATTTTTGTATTTTGTTTCTGAATGTCTCTGATAGTGTATTAATATTTCACTTCCTTACCCGGTGATTGGGCCAGTGGTTGTTCTAGCTTAAGTCAATGTGTTTTTGTTTTATTCAGTCATGTTTGGGTAACTATATTTCATCAGGCTTTATTATATATGTCAGGTCAAAGATGTGGGTTTGTTGGATGATGAGAGCAAAGAAGAGGAGGAACCAGATCAACAGAAAATCGAGGAAAGCTTGATTGGTACTGTGGCGACAATCAACATAATGTATAGTCTGTCTATTTTAGTGACAGCATGCTTTGTACCGTTGATCCTACATCTCCTCTTCTGCAGTTCCTTCAAATAAATCCTACACAGTTGCTATCATTAAACCAGATGCCGTTGCTCATGGCAAGGCAAACGAAATCATTATGAAGGTATGTGGAGGCTAAAATTGTTCTCATTCTGAAAAGAAAAGATTATCTCAAGCCTTCCCACCTACATTAATGTATCCTGTTGACGTCATTCTTACGGCTAGGTTCAGGACGCTGGATTCGAGATCCTTGCACACGAGGAGCGCACACTGACTGAGGCTGAAGCTCGGGATTTTTACCAACACAAAGCAGCAGAGGTGTGGTATAGTGACTGAAAATGAAAGGAACAATCTTAGAATAGGCCACTTATATTCAAAATGAGAAGCAGTGTGAAAGTAATTTCACTCTCTTTGTAATACAGTTGACATCTGCATGTAAACATGGGATCAAGTTAGAAGTGCTTTGTATGCATTTATTTTCTTTTTTTGCTTGTTGAGCAGATTCTGATCAGATAAGTGACACTTAATTGTTTGAAATGAATACATTCAGACCACATGAGAAAATATAAGCAGGAAAGAAAGCTACTGATGAAATGTATTTTTCAATGTTTTAATTTGTCATTGTAGTAATGCATACTGTGTGTGAGCTTGTCTTGTATATTATGTTGGTTTTCAGGCTTACTTTGAGGACTTGGTGCAATTTATGTCCAGCGGTCCCTCCCATGTTCTGGTGCTCTCTCATATAAATGGCTCAGGCAGCGTGATACCAGCTTGGCGCGAGTTCATTGGCCCAGCTGACATAGAGGCAGCCAGGGTAGAAAGGCCAGCAAGGTTAGTTATTGGATATTATGCAAATGATCGAGGCTGGAAAGGAGCTGAGAAATGTTCAAATGATCATTCCTGTCTTTACAAGGAAAACATAAAAGCAATAAAAGCACAGACGTTAATGTCTGCACTGTTGCAACGGTAGGAACGGTGTGTCACTTCAGAGTCTAGAACAGGCAATGAACAGCTCATTCTTTCTTGCTCGATCAGACACACCCAAACATTATGCCTCTCTTTGGTTGAGCACCAGCCGTGCAACCATCTGGTTTTCTCTTCTTCCTCCCCCAACGGCTTCCTGCAGCTTGCGGGCACAATACGGCACAGAGGCACTGTTCAACGCAGTGCACGGTAGTGAGGACAGCAACCAGGCCAGCAGGGAGCTCGCCTTCTTCTTCCCCAACTTTAGGAGGGCATCGGTAACAGAGCAGGATGGGGAGGAAGAGCCTGTGGAGAGGACACTGGCTCTTATCCGGCCCAACATTGCCAGGGAGAACAGAGGTGGGGCGCAAGCCAAACGCATAAGCACAAATGCACACGTGTGCAAATGCGGATAAACACGCTTCCTTTTTCACATAGTGGGAATTTTATCTTGACTCTCTCTGGAGAGATATTTTATGATGAGGTGCAGAATATATTCAGCCTAGAGCCATCTCTAGTAATTCTGTGCTCTGCAAGGCAGACAGAATGAACACACTTAATTAAATATGGCAGCTTCAGAGAGTAATGGCCAGCTAAATTATAATCATTCATCTAATATCTGTTGTTTTGCAGAGGAAATCTTGGCCCAGATTCATAAGTCAGGCTTCATTATCGCCCTCAAAAAAGAGATGATGTTGTCAGAGGAACAGGTCAAACAGTTTTACTCCCAACATGTTGATGAAGACTACTTCCCTGCTCTGCTGCAAAGCATGACAAGGTAATTTTGACCCACTTCTATTATTCAGTTGGAGTTGGCTGCTACAGAATCTTATTCTCCATGTCTGTAATCATAGTGGACCAGTGGTAGCTTTGGCTCTTGCCAGAAAAGAGGCTGTCTATCACTGGAAGAGCATACTTGGTCCTCCTAACCTCGATAAGGCCAGAGAAGAAAGTCCTGAGTGGTGAGTGATGAGTTATCTTCTTGCTGCAGCTAAAAGGAGAGCTGAGGGTCACTGTGGTAGAATTAGTTGTTGAAAGGCAGTGGACTTTTCCCCGGTAATCTATGTGACAGCTTGTTCAATGAAGCTCCTCCTCTCTGTTTCACCTTGTCACATTTTGTTAAAGAAGAGAAGATGTCTTATTTCTTCTTCTTTCCCCTCATACTAAGTCTGAGGGCCCGGTTTGCTGTGGAGAACGCACCCATTAACCAGCTTCATGGTAGCTCAAGCCCTGAGGATGCAGAACGAGAAATCAACTTTTTCTTCCCTAAACAACGGACACTGGCAGTAATAAAACCTGATGCAATGGAAGAACACAAAGGTCTATCCCGATCTGTTGGAACAGTATAAAATGTTCATTTTCATTAGGTTTTATTGATTTAGATCCATTATTGGTTTTCATCATTTTTACTCCCCTGTCTTTAACAGAGGTGATTTTGGAAGAAATCCACGGGAGAGGTTTTTCTGTAACACAGTTGAAAGAAATGGTGCTTTCAAGGGAAATGGCTGAGGAGTTTTACAAAGAGCACAGAGAGAAGCCTTTCTTCAACCAGCTGGTGGAATTCATGTGCCGGTTAGTCCGCCCCTGCATGCAGCCACCAGAGAAGGGCAAACGGACGACAAAGGAGTTTCTCCCATTCCTCTGCAAGTTTTATCTGCACTCTCAACTGTAATGTCTGAAGCTTAGACACTATGCAGCCTCAGGCCAGAGGCCTTGAAGTCCATCTCAGTTTCATTCTTTGTTCAGTCATACATCTAGATTCTCTCACTCCAATTAGCCCCTTCACGAGGCTGTTACACAACGATTTGGGCAAAGTGTAGAGAGAGGAGTGGATCAGCCTGAAACTGTACATTAATAGCAGCTTAGCTTTAGCTGTGATTATAGTTGTACATGTTTAGTTTTTGAGATTGTAAACACCATTTACTGTGACATCCACAAATATGGGATAAGGCTCTATCCTGCAAAGAAAATGGCACATGTGAATATGACCTAAAGAAACCAGTTTGCATGTTGGATATTAAACATGATCCCCAATTGTGTGCTTCAGGGGACCCTGTATGATACTCGTCCTGACCAAAGAAAATGCAGTAGAGGAGTGGAGGGCCATGATGGGGCCCACCGACCCCGAGAAAGCAAAGGGAACATCTCCAAAGTCTCTGAGGGCCCGCTTTGCTGCCGACATCCTCCACAACACAGTGCATGGCTCCTCCAGTGAGCAGCATGCAGATGAGAAGATAGGTTTTATTTTTGGTGACATTGGGGGAGACGCAGAACTCTCTGGTGACAAAACAATTTCAGGTAATCATATGATATGCGTGACCGTCATTTCCATCTGTCACACCACATGACTTTAATGTGAGTGACAATTTTCGCTGATGTTTTCTTGTGTTTGATGGTTCTTCATGCAAGGAACAGCATTTCTGTAAGCAATGTTTTATGACATAAGTTATGCAAGCTTGGTTTTAAATTAAAACATCTATTTATTTCAGCAAAACAGCAAGACAGTTCTGCAGATGAAAACATGGAAATGTCAAGCTCTTCACCCAAGGAAATTTCAACTACCGGTAATTATTATGAAATTGAAGGTATGCCTGTTACTAAATGGATTCAATTTTATGAACACTTGTTATTTTTAAGGACAAATGACAGCAGTTTCTGGTAGTTCTCCTTTTGTTATAATATAATCAAAGATCAACAGAAGCTGAAAGGTGTAAACCAATTGCAGGTCTGTTAGCCTGAGATAGCTTTTCATTAGAGCTTCTTGTAGGTTTACACAAAGATAAATCCACAGAGGAATGTTCCTGGTTCAATTGGCTCATTTCTATAGGTTTCCCACAATATGCATGTTGGGATAGTTGGGGATTTTAAATTGAGCTTGGTGAGTCTGATTATCTCATTTGTTTGTGTTGTGCTGTGATGGACACTTATTTCAAGGCCATTGTTTTTATTTCTGGAATAGTAAAAGATGATCTCTGGACTGTAATCTCTCATAAAAATTATGCAAATGATTTATCTTTAATTTTATGCCTATTGGAAGTGATCTTTTTAAAGCTTTACTAAAGGCTGTATTTTTTGGGTGAAAGGGTAATTCAAAGGAATTGAATGGTGGCCGTCTCTATAGAATCACTTAAGTATCTATTTGCCACTAAGTGGAGAATGAAGTTAAACTTGGTGAAATCTGGGGAAAACCAGAGTAGAAATGTGCTTCGCTTCCTGATGATCCTATTCCATTGATATCTCAAAATAATCTGATTATAAAACCTTGCACACATCCTGATTAAAATTAAACAACACTTTACAGTAGAGTGAATCTTTTAAGCTGCTGTTAGTTATTGCCAGCAACATTCAAAGGGATTAACTTTGTCTTCCTTTATTTTGTAGATGATCCACATAATTCGAATCCCTGCAGCCCGCTAATGGGAGGAAATGATGATCTTAACCACTCAGACTGAATTCTCCAGCACTGACATGTATCATCATGGGAACAGGGTGCTATTGTTTCATGAATCATGCAGTAAGCAGGGCCGATATGTCACACGTAGCGCCTTCTGTGGGAAGTGCTGAAAAGTAATAAATACACTGTTGGAGTATGTTTAAATAGAAATCTAAGTACGGTACTCTCCATACAACTGGTTTGATGTCCGTGTTGTCCAATACTTCTGATCCACACAACACTTTGGTACTCTCTTTGCCCCGGAGCAAAATGTGGGGATTAATGCTGAGAAATCTGTCTTTAAAAAACACTTTCCTGTTTGCTTAATGGTGATAAGATACATTAGCTATAAAAAAGAAAGAAAAAGAGGACTAGTTACTGTAGCGTATCTGTTTCTGAGGAAAACAGCAGCTGATGAAGGTGATGTTCCACCTGGTGAATCAGCTGATGCGGAATTCATGAGTTCAGCTGAAAAGCCGTTTCTGCTGGAGCTGCAGTAACCATTTAACCAAGATGACCCCCGCTTACCTCAAACTGAGACACATTTATTTACTTACATTTATTAGGAAAAAAATAGACAAACTGTCATTTTTGTCATTCTATTGAGGTGTTTAACTGATTCAGTCATGATATGATGACCACATGAAGCCAAATGATGATACATAGAGCTTTTAAAAGCTCCATTCTTAGAGTCATCTGCTGAAATAGTCTTTCAGGTTCATTTTGCTGGTGCCTTTGGCAGCCTTGGTGTCATGGCATTGAGCCGGCGTGTTTCCGGATGGAGCGTCCTCCCAGTCCTTTGCAGCTTCCATTAAGATGGCTTCATCCAGGTCCTCATCTGCTGAGAAGGATCTCTGGAACATCTCCATGATGCTCCTCTGATTAGGATCCTTGATAAATAAAAAGCATCTAATTACAGACTTGAATCTAAGCAGATATGGCTAAACTTGTGTGTTTTTTTTTATGTTTAATGCATGTAAATGAAAGCTAAGAGCACTTAGCAGAACTAGATGTACACAGTTTACCTTTGAGTGGAAGCTTGCGTTGACAGCGTTATCGGAGAGGTTTGACTCCGACAGACCCACCTTCTCCAGGACATTCATTTTTGCCTGGATCATTGGCCTGGGTCATTACAGGAATAAATTATTTCATTTTGGCAGACACGGTTCAATTTAAAGTTTGTCACAATTTACATATCGGTCGCACATTAATTTGCTCCCTTGCTGCCTCGGTTGTGGTCCAGTGACTGAGAAAAGAGCTACACTGATCAATATGGAGAACAGAGAACATCAATAAAAATCCCTACAGCTCAGTCGTTCATTATTTCCACCTGAGTGGCACGTACCACAGATGGTCATCAGCGGTTCCCTTAGCTACCAGATAGTGGATGTTCACGTTGCTGGTTTGTCCGATGCGATGAACCCTGTCCTCCGCCTGGATGAGAACCTGCAGGATAACAGGAAGGAGGTGTTTCACTGGGCCAAAGTTTTCCCGTGGGATCCAAAACTACTTGAGAAAAACGATTTATAAGAGCCAAAGCCATCGATTAAGACCACCATTCGCCTAGTGCCGGCTGGAATAAAAGGTATTCATTTTTTTGAGGAGGAGAAGCTCAGCACAAACCAAATGATTTTTTTAATGGATTTGTTTGCCTTTCAACCCCAGTTTTTGAATGCTCCTGCCAGCAAACAGTGTGAATGTGGGAACAGCCTTCTCAGACACACATAGGGTCAGCCCACATAAAAAAAGTGTTCCTGGAGTGTTTTTCCACCAAACCAATGGAAAGAATCAATGACAAGTGGCTGCAATGGTTTCATGGAAGTAAATAACTTTTTCAATCTTATTTTAGACTTTGGATTGATGATTATGATGATATGAACAGGTACATACATTGATAGTTTTGTAATTCAAGTGAATTGGTTGGTTGAAAATATCTTTAAAAAGGTTTTAGTAACAGTAGTACATTTGAGGTAGATCTTATATTAATATATTCAACCCATGACCATAAACTTAGCAAAGTCAGAAAAAAAAAGGATTCTCTGCAGGTAATTATTGCCCCAGTTGTTGTTGCAATGTAAACTTCTCATATTAGGAAAGCACAGCACTACCTTGACCCCTGCTGGACGCGTGCCAGGAGAAAGCTCCGGCAGCCCAAAACTTGGCCATTGGGCAATTATACTGCTATGCAAAATGCAGACCAAAACTTATTTCTGCAAAAGTGGTCAATACCAGCCTCTCGGGTGAAGGATGTAATTGCTTTTCTCATAGAAGCCTCTGATGTTTGCAGATGTGATTATAAAATAATTAAATGAGAAAGCTTACATTTCCAACCAGTCCTCTCATAGGCACCATTTTTATTAAAAGGAACACTTTGAAAAAGAAATACTTGGTTGTTGCTTGTCTAAACATGTCTAACATGTTTGAGATAATGAGTATGTAGCTTAGAAAGGAACTATAAAGAGGTTAAAACTGATTCAAAACAAAGAGCAGAGAGGATTTCCTGGACTTACCCCGGGGTTCCAGAAAAGCTCAGCAAAGACCACCAGGTCTGCGGCGTGCAGGGTGAGCCCCATGTTGGCTGCCGTGATGGACAGAACTGCCACGCAGCTCTTAGCTGAGAACTGAAACTTCTCACACAGCTGCTGTCGCTCCGCAGATGGAGTCGTCCCATCGATACGGATAAAGTTCACGCTCTGTTGGGGAAAACGGCCAAACTTCAACCTTCCTCTTAAATCAGCCTCTTGGAAACAACTAATTTTACGAGGTGAGTTCAAATAACTCAAGAGCCAAACAACGTATCTTAGGAAACGTGCGACAGTAGGTCCCAGAAGATAAAGGATTTGATCAACTGATGCGACAAACAAACCACTTCGGCTTTACGGGAGCATATCGGACCTTTTTCACCAGTTCAGAGGTGATATGATCCAGGACTAACTTATGATGGGCAAACACGAGGAACTTCTCCCTCCCACACTCCAGCATGTCTGTGATGTACTCCCTGATGAAAACAGACAAACAAGCAGGACTCTTTCACAACAAGACGGGGGAAAATTGACTCCTCATATCAAGTATTTGGGTTTTTCAGCATTCTGACAAAAGACTCACTTTCCATGTTAATGTACGGACTCATCAGATGTGAGCCGTGTCCACTAGCTGATCTCCATCATGAGCGGGTCTGTACTTACATAATGGCTTGTAGCTTGGCTTCAGCAGTGTGGTTATAAAATACGAGCAGGGCCTCCTTCTCCTCTGTTTTCTGAAAAAAGAGATAAGGAACAGAGCGAGATAAGAACTGACAGCGGATTCTGTTTGATGATTCGATAGGAATGCCATTACGCTGATGAGCGGTGCGATTTTGCACAATCATGCTCGGCGAGGCTGGACGGGAGGACTCCTAGTGGATTAAGACCGACTCCCTCATGTGAATAGAAAAAAACAGGGATCTGATTTCCTTCAGAAATATTAACCGTTATGGCATTTTAGTCACAGAGCTTTGATTCTGAGCAGCACATACTGTTTAGGTACAAATAATTGGGCCCCGAAATTTTTAGACACATTTTTTGCGAGGCTCCTTTGCTCATTTAGTATTTTAACAAATCATATTAAAATTGCAGTTATATAATGAAAATGGGCTTAAAATACAGACTGTCATATTTAATTTGAAGCCTTTTGTTCAAGCAAAGGTTTACAGCTTTAAATAGGTTGAACCCCCCCCTTTTTTTTTTTTTTTTAAAGGAGCATAAATAAAACTGGATGACTAAATCTAACGCTGTTTCGCTGACAGCTGCGGGCTATTCCGTTACCACTTCTTCATCCTTTAAGCAAGTTAAAGGTCTATAGTTGATTTGAAGTGTGGCATTTCTGAGCTGTTGCTATAAACCTACAATATGTGATCAAAGGAGTGGAACAAGGCATCCTCGGGGTGTAAAAAGATAATAAATCCAGGACAATGCACTCAATAAAAATTGTGTTAACTGGTCAGGACAGACAAAGAAAAGGGTGTAGATGGCTCTCTGCTGTTGGCAAAAGATCAGATCCAAAACAACATTCATGTGAGATACTCATTAAGGGCCATGTTGAGTTCAGAACCTTGTCCAAAGCCACGACTGCTAATAATGGTGAAAAATGTAGTGGAAATTTGACTTCTCTTCAGACTGTGGGGTGATATGGGAGGTTAAGAAGAAGAAATATGAATCCCTGGAAGCAGAACTTGTCTGTAACTGTGATGACCTACGTTGCGGTGATCCTTGCACAACATGGTGGCGGCGGCTGAGAGAGCAGCTTTTATGCGCGTGTTGATGCCGTCGATGGTGATTGTGACCACTTTACGCTGTTTAGCAGGAAGCTGGGAAAGGACCTCCGATTTGAGGCGCCGCAACATCAAACTCTCCTCCAAGAGTAGCTTCAACTCTCCAAGATTGGATGAGCCTGTGTAGTCCCAGCCCCAAGTGCTCTGCAGCCCAGAGAGGCAGAGGAGGAAGTTAAATGAGACACTGTTCTGGGGGATTAACGGACTAATGGGAAATAACACAAAGAAGAAGTTTAAATTTAATCTCATGCATTTTCTCATGGCAGATTTGATGAAAAAAGTGTCTTTTAAAACATGTAGTTTCCAATTGATCCTATAAGTTGATGTTGTGTATCATGAGTTTACCTTAAGACACCTGCCTTAAGACATTTCTAAATGTGCTTTTTCATTGATGGACAACTAATGATAACATGCCAGTATGTAGAGAAAGAAAAAAAAAGGTTTTCGGAAAACCACGACCTTTGTTGCTTAAGACATTTTAATGTGGCTCCTTTAAGAGGATGTAAGTGGGCACAGCAGAGTAATAAAAAACAAATGGATTCTACTGCCACTCGAATGGATAATAACGTACACACTGAACTGATACATATGAGCTTTATAGGACAATCATTTTACCAGCCTAATTCTACTGAAAACGTACTGACAAAATCATAGTAGATACACTCCTGAATGAACTGCAAACTATCCAGGATGAGCAAAACACACAAATAAATGTCAGTTCATCCTAACCTTAAAAGTCTTCAAACATGCTTGCGTAATTACAACTGAACTCTTGATACAACACACCTCTCTGCCATCACAATAGCGCAGACCAAACTCATGGAAGCGGGGGAAGAGTGTCGGCCTGACAGCCAGAATCTGGGTGTAGAGCTCACTGGGCCTGGACATTGCTGGTGTTCCAGACAGAAGAATCACCCTCTTTGCTGCCTGAGGGTGAAAAAACAAACCCCAGAAAAGCCTTTGTTTGGACCACTACTGTTTGTTTCTGATTGTTTGAGTCTCTGGTTCTTCGGTTTTACGGCAACAAATGCAAAGATTTTCATCGTCACCTTCAGCAGAGGCAAGGCTGCTTTACATCGAGCCGTCTTCATGTTCTTCATAAAGTGAGACTCATCCTGCACAGAATGGCACAAAAGTATTTCAAAAACATATATAAAAACATATATATATAAGCAAAATGAAGAAAGAAAAAAAAAACAGATCGGCAAAGTTTAAATCAAGAGAATGCAATGAACGGCTGACCATAATAAGAACTTTGAAGGGGTTTCCTGTGTGCTGCTTGTCTATCCTGCTCAGCAGGTCGTAGCTGATGATGTTGACTAAGCCAGATCGCAGGTTGTCTTTGGCCTTTACAACCACATTGACGCTGTCAGGAGTCAGAGACGGCAGCCAGCGCCTGAAGGCCTGAAGGCATGAATAATTAAACATAACCTATCTGGATTTCATTCTCTCCCACCACTGAGTCCACACTGATTTCTATGATTTCTGTTTGAAATGCATTGACAACCTGGCTTGATAAAAAAAAAAAAATGTAACAGCACAAGCTCGCTAATGACACGATGTTCCTGACAGCTCATCTTTGCTATTTGCTTTTCAACCTGGTTCAAAACCATGAAAGTATAACTCCCATAGTTCGTTGTAGATGTGGCCAAAAGTCAAGACTAAGAGCGCAGATAAGAGTGACTGACAAAGAAAATGTACTATTTAATGGGACAGACTGTGTCGAAAACCCTCAACCATTTCAACTCTTGGTTGGAAGGTCACATTTGATCCATGATGTCTATGTAGGGAGCAGACAATCTTGTCACTTCGAAAGATTCTACCATGCATCGGTCTGCAAAGCTATGTGGAAAACCGAAGCACTGAAAGTGCAGAAGAGGGGGCTGTTCAAACTAGCAACCCTCTAATAGAAACCCAGCTTTCTGCCTCCCGAGCCACTTCTCTCAGTCTCTTAATTACAGACAATCATATAAACATGAATCCATTCTCAGGGATGAGTTCTCCTTACAGAATGACTTTGCTGTGTATTTTTACCTCGGCCCAGGTGAATCGCACAGAGGACGGAGCCACCACTAATAAAGGCCACTCGTCCCTGTAGTAGGCTGCAATACAGATGGCCTGCACAGTTTTCCCCAGGCCCATGTCATCAGCCAGAAGGAGACGGCCTTGTTTAGACACTGCAAAGCTGCGGGCACGCACAAACTTTAGAGGAAAGTGGCACACAAACACTGGCTCACACTGAGAAGTCCCTCTTAATTTGAACAAGCCTGCGAATATTAAAAACCACATGTTGTCCCCTGGTGTCGAGGCATTGGCTACGGCGTGCAGAGAGCACTGCCGGCTGCGCATAGACACCTACTTGACTCCCTCCCTTTGGAAGGGCATGAGGCTGGAGGTGAGTGCGGGGTCGATGCTGGAGAGGTCTGCCTCAGGGACATCTAAAGACCTGGCGCCAGTCCCATCAAACCTGGCAGAAAAAGTCTGGATCACTGCCCTGGGTAAAGGCTCCACCTCCACTGCTGCTATGCCACTGAGAAGATCCACTGAGGATGGAACACAGCACCGTCAGACAAGATGGCGAAGAAAAAAAGCAACCGAAGGAAGCACTATGATATTATTATGCTTTTCCTAACTGAGTCTCTTGTAATCCTCAAGCGAAAAGCTCCACTTTCTTGTGTTCATGTCTGCAATGCAAGCAAAGAATAAATAAATAACTGTACCAGAGGCCTTTAAACATATCAAGAGGAAGCCTCCGTTACCGTAGTTTTTCGTTGGCATTTGCTTAAACGCTCCAATGACGTCCGCATGGTAAAGGATGTCAACCTCGAACTTTGCCGGAGACACCAGGACGCACTGTCCCCGCAGAGTAGCTCCAGGTTTCTGCCAGCCGTTACACAGCCTCAGCAGCGCCCCCAGTGCTGCCCCGTCATGGGGCCGGCTGTGGGCTGCATCCGTCACTTCCATCCCCTCCAGAGGCCTCAGAGACACCGAGGCAATGGCGGCTGCCTGCTCCACTGTCGAATGGGGTCAGAAAGAACATCATTCCAAGTGATGCCTTTTAACTATGCTTGATCATAAAGCTCCTAAGACTATAAGCTAAACCATTTCCTCCGGAGCCTCATTTGAATATGTGTAATTCTCATACTTAGCTGTGCGTAGTCCTCGAGACTGAAGTTCCATGTCTTTGTAGAAGGATCTAAAGCAGAGAACAGACATTAATTTTGAAAACAATCCCAAATACATTGAGACTGCCATATAAAACCACACAAAAAAAGAATACATTTATTTTTGAGCATTTTAGTGCTGAACAAAGTCATGCTGATTCGTATGAGAAACCAGCAAAAAGCAGTGTGTATTCCCACTTGGTCTCATTTGCATTGCCGGGGATTTTAAACAAGAAAATGTGACTCTGTCCCTTAGGCAGCCCGGGCACACGCTTACCATAGTTCTTTGAGGGGATGGATTTAAAAGCAGCAATGAGCTCAGCATTGTAGCCCACTTCCACTCTGAAACGCCCGTCTGCGTGAGGCACGCATTTCCCCCGGACCGAGACGGCCGGCTTTTTGGCGGGCGCGGCGCTCAGAGCGCTGGTCTTTGGAGGAGGCTGCGCGGCTGAGGTTTGCTTGTAGAAGGAGCTCGATGAACCCCCGGAGCTGCTGGAGGTGAGGCCAGCGATGGCCTGAGCCGAGCCACCACCGACGCCTGCGCCGCAGGAGACAAGGCTGTTCGGATGCTGATTCGTCTGAAGACTCGAGGCTTGCATCTACAAACAGACACAAGGGGTGAAAACCACGTAAAGGACCCACACACCCTCATACCTTCCAGGACAACCCTCACCTGTCTGGATGGAGCAGTGTTATTGAGAGTGCTCTGGTTGACCCGGTTGCTTGTGCTAGAAAGCACCTGCTGGTTTGGTTGTTGAATAACTTCGTTGCTGAAGTCCTTTGGCGCTTTTTTAAATGGTGGAACAAACCCTTTTTGGGAAGAAGCTTTGGTTTTAGTGGGGTAAGCGGTGGCAGCATGGTCCTGGGAAACGCCCTGTTTAAGGAGCTCCGGATTGCCCTTGAGGACTGTTGACGGCTGCTTACTGGAGCCGACAGTCTGTCCAAGTCTTTGGGCTCTTCTCTCTAAAGCCTTCCGTCTGTTCTCCTCAATCTTTCGCTGTTGCTCGGCAGTCAGCTGATTTGACATGTTGAAAGACTCTCGCTGGGTAACGGTGAGCTCTATTTAGCACAAACTCAGATGAATGCCAGTCACAAACTGAAACAGCTTTAAGAACAGCTAGCTGTTCCTAAGACATGCGTTTGGACCCATGTGGTCAAGAGCAAAAACCCTGCAGGACAGACTCCCACCCGCTAACTGTAGCAGCTAATAAAGCTAGCCTGATCATCAACTGTTAAAAGTCGTTACAATACTTTCTCCGGAAGTGTCTCTGTGGGGTTACATAAAAGTGCACATTTGTATTTAGCAGACTGAAAGAATAATAATGGGATCTAAAGAAATCAAGGATTACTGAATTTGATCGAAGACAGGCGAAACATCTGTCGCGAGCTGACAACTTTCCGGCTGGTTCAGTATGTGCCGCTCAGGAAGTGACGTAGCACAACAAGCCCACGTGCCGTTGGTGGGCTGGCTGCATGCAGAAGACCAAAATAAGATTTTTGTCCTATTTTAAATGGCAAAACCGTGTGGTGTTTTATTCTGAAATAATTAGATTTTTTAACAAATAAAAAAAAGTCAAGGGAAAACAGACTGAGCCCTGCCCTGTGTTCAAATGTAGCCCATTCATAAAACTATATTACTAATTTTATACTAATATTATAAAATATATAATCTGGAACTCTCTCTCTCTCTCTCTCTCTCTCTCTCTCTGTATAAATATATATATATATATATATGAATGATTTCTGCATCATACTAATGTACATGTGTGCTGCGGAATCCCCTTTTACAGCAAAAGCTGACAAAGTAAAGAACACTGCTTCATTCGTTGCTTTTGAAGAGCATGTTTCTCCCCAAAAACTATTTTTGGCAGTGCAGTTTGTGTGATATTTAAAAACAAAATTTGGTGGGAACACGGGAATGCTTTTGTAAAAACCTAAAATGATCAGCTGTTGAGGATTATTGTTTCAATATCTGTTCAGTCTGGTACAGCTCTGCACCTGAGATGTGATAGGAGTGCAGTCATTGGCATGCTTCTGCCAGAACAGAAAAGCAGCAGGTGGGAAAGCTCATTGTCTCATTTTATTGTTTGCACTTCATCAAAAGTTAACCCCACAGCCACTGGCTTGATCACAGCCTTATAAGAATTCAGATAAATAAAGGAGCCCAGTGGCTGGCTGATTCAGTGCAGCCACAGGTGTTTTCCCTTCGATTACTCAGTCAGGTTACACAGCTGGCCTGACCAGACAGGTAATTGCTCTCCCTCTGTGCCTGTCTTTTCTTCAGCTCTATCCAAACTGTTCATTTATTCCCCCAGGAAATTAACCAAGCTCTCTGACAAGAGCAGTTTACTCATCTACAAGTGAAATGTTGTAGTAATACTCTCAAACATGTCACAGAACTATAGACTTTTTCTGTCTATGCTTTTATATCACATTTACATTTAATATGTCTTTAGATCCAAATTCAAACGACAGGCAGATTTTTCTCATTACACTGTCATACTGCAGTATACAGTATATATATTTATACATATGTATATAGTATGTATTAACTAACAAAAATCTTGAAAAAAACACACATGATGATGTTGAAACAGCATGACAAATTATTATAGTCATCTGGAATGTGGTCTTTATGCAAAACATGCATTTCCTAAATGATTGAAACATTTTTTCCAGAGCTTTGAACAAACAAATCTCCACTTTTGGTGAACTGTGAAGGAAAGTGTTTATTGATCGTTAAGTTGGAGCTATTTACTGTAGGCGCAACAAATTGATGGATCATGCATGACATTAAACAGATTAGAAGAGATCAACCATAAACGAAAAATTATTTTTCAGGACGCATGCATCATTTATAAACATGCTCATATTTGGAGGAGAAATGTAAATAATCTTATGAGGTTATCCATCCTTCTCCCTCTGAATCTCCATTGGCCTTTGCTGCAGATTGTGCTGCATTCATGATTCCACAGGAAACTGCTTTTTATTTAATTTATTTTTTTTGCTTTCATAGTCATTCCAAATATCTTCATCAGTTGCATGGTTTAATAAGGTTTACATGGTTTACAAGTAACATAAAAACCAGCAACCCATATGTTGCAGAATGCACACAATACATCTGCAGTCAGTGCCAGTGGTGTCTTTGTGGAGTTAAATCGATTTGACAAAAGCTTAATAGGCAAAGTGCATTAAATTCATTCAGTTTTTATTAGTCTGGTTGGACACGTTAAAAATAGCTGCTTGGAATGTCAGATTTCCCACTGATCAAAAGTACTCAAATTGGGTCTAATTTTTGGGGAGTAATCTGTCTGTGACATTTTAAGCAGTCTGACTCAGCCCTGAAAGGAGCCTGAGACTTAAATCATCTCCTCCTTTTGAAAAACGGGGCAAAGAAATTGATGTCACCATTAATTTACTAATCCCTCCTTGTATTCCGGAGACAAGTAATTAACCATGTTCCTGTGTATTTGTCCACAGTTCTAGTAATGAGTTGGCTGCTTGCATCACTGTGCGGTGGTGACGTGTGGCGTCTGGGAGCTGTCCCAGGAATCATGGTGCTGAAGCTGCAGCACCGATTCAGCAGCCAATGATCACAGGAGAATCCGGGGCCACGGATGCTTTCACCCTCCGCAGGACAGTCCGACATTCGCGTTGGATTTTAACGGATGGATTCTAAAGCCCTCCGCCTGGTCCTCGAGCATGGAGATTCGATAACTGGGGATGAGAGCTGCACACAGATTTTAAGGACCTGCAGTCTGGCTGAGAATCTAAGAGGGAGGGGAGAAAAAAACATGAAAATGTGAACTGCATAGTAATCGGTTTAGCTCCCCAGGTAAGATAGATTTTGCTTCCCAATGTGGCACGCCATCGATTGACTTCATTCCCAAATCCTGAAACGTCGACAGCAATCTGTGCATGGCTGATGTGAAAGACGCAGTTTTCATTGTTGTTGGGATATTTGAATCTTAAGATTGAGCGCTGTAAATTTTGTATTCGTGCAGTTCTTTGGGGGACGAACAGATCGGAATTTTTTGCACTCGTTGTGAATCTGGAGGGAAAAGCCTGTGTTTATAGTTTGTGTTGTAGGCAAGGCATATTATTAGGGCCATGCATTGACAGTGGACACGGAGGGAGAAACCCCACAGCCTCGTCAGGCTACCTGAATGCATATCCCCCTCAGTCTGACAATTGACTTCCCCCCTTTGATCCCTTTCCCTTATTGAACTTAATGGCTTCAGACACTTGTTTGCATCCATGGGATTTATTCACGCTTTATATTTGCATCCTCATGGAAAGAAAATAAAATCCACACACATATAATATCGTCCAGCTAAAAAGAATGATCAAAAGCTTCCTTTAACACCCCCCCACCAAAAAAACTAAACAAAAAAAACGCTGAAAACGCAACCCGTTGCCCACTGCTGTTTTTTTTACAGCATATGAAAAGGTGTTTGCTTATGACTGAGACACAAACAGAAGTCATCGCCCAGCACCTTTGCGCCTTTGTGCTGTGATCCTCCGGTCGGATACCGCCCAATGCTGCGCAGCCGGGGCATGCTGAAGAGCCGCTGCTGCGTCCTGCTGGGTGACCTGAGGGTGCTCCTTCTCGGGCCACCGGCACCGCCGACGCCGCTGCCTCCGCTGACCCCCATGAGCGGCCAGGACTCGGAAAGCCACGATGCAAGCGTCACCGTCCCCGACAACAACAACACCTTAACGCGGAGCCGCCAGCGCGCCGGGGACCGGACCGAGAGCTCCGCGGCCGGAGCCGCCGGACAGACGGGTGGAGAGCGGTCAGGGGCGGGATGGGTCAACGCTGCGGAGCTGTCGGCGGCCCTGCGCGGCTGCAGCAGCTCCTCGGATGACTGTTCAAAGGGCAAACTGGAAGAGAGGTTCTCTCTCACCAGTTACACGGAAAGTGGTTTCAGGACCCCCGTTTGCAGGATCTGCTTCCAGGGACCAGAACATGTAAGTCATGGAAAAATGTTCCACTTGTCTAGATTAAACTCAGACCAGCCTTTATTGTGCCAAGAAAGGTCCATCCAATCTACTTATTGGTTATAACTCTCTTTCAGAAGAGTGCAAGATTGTATTCAAATCCCCAAACTGGTTGCCCTCACCAGAGCATTGGTCTTTTTGTTATCCAGGCAAGCTTGATTGCCATTTGAAAAGAAGGAAGGCTTGCCTTGTTAGTGCAGCCACACAACCAGAGTGTAGGGGATGCACAGAGATGCTGTAACAACTCATTACAGCCCAGCACATCAAAGCATTATATGCATGAGAAAACCAAATAATTTCCCTCTCTCAGTGGCTCAAGCACACAACACGGAAACCAGTAAAAATAAATAAATGAATTATTATAAAAATGTGTACAGAACAAAAGGAAGGAGCCATCAGGTTAATCACATTGCCTGCTTCCGCGTTGGGACCATGCTGACGGTAATCACACACTACATCAGTCAGGAGGAGAAAATGCAGAAAGATGGCTACAATAAAAATGTGAAATTATAACAGAGAAGAGGACACTAGGCACTTGGCAGACACATTTGTTACACTGTCTGGCAGAGCTTTTGAGAACACGTTGACGAATATGTCACCCTTCACCAATTGTTAATGGAGGACAAGGGGTTATAAAAAAGTCAAGAAGCAAGAGAACTGAGGTGTGAAAGTTTTTAGCCGACAGCTTGCATTAACTGTAGCTTTTTCTTAAACCCAACAGCAGAGTTACTTTATCATTTCATGGTCACTGCACCGTGTATGGCTTATAATCTCTCTGTGTTTCATCGACTAATTACTCCAACAGCAATTGTGTGCATCAGCCACCCCTGAGCTTAGGCATTGTAATTATTACTGACATGGGGTCTCTTATCATGCCGGAAGATTAGGCGTCATCGTTGTTTTCTGAGAAACTCCACAGATAGTCAGCAAATCCTGTAGCGCATACAAAGTACTGCCTTTAAAATCCCACTATTTCCCATGGCCTCCTTCAATGCATCTCATTAATGCCTCCTTGAGACATTGCGGCAAGTCAATAGCACTTGATTTGATCCTGTCTTACCATTATGCGTGTTTTTTATCTCTCATCAGCGTTCCTTCTCCTGTCGTCTGTGACTTGTGCGTTTGGGTGGGGTCCAGATATGGATCTGCTGAGGTGTAAATGAGCACAATGAGAATGAAGCCCGTTTGAAAAGAGAGACGAGTGGACTCTGTGTGTCTCTGTGTGTCTCTGTGTGTTACGGGCTGTGGGGACATTAGTTATCGTCCTTTCTCTTTTAGCCTCCAGGATGTCACATAGACCAAGCCAGCCAGTATCTGATCTGACAGTCCACCTCCAAAACACTTCCATCCCCAAGGCTGAGGTAGTCAAGACAGAGTAAAGAAGGAGGAGAAAATAGACTTTCTCAACCATAACACTAGAAAAGGACCTTGAGTGTCTGAGAGAGGCAACCTTTGGAAGATGATTGTATTTTGATTTAATATGACACCACACAATGAAATAACGGTCCGTAATCAAATCCATGTCAGTGGTTTTTAGTGCCATTTTGTTTTAGATGATTTTCAAAACCAAAATTCTGCTTTCTAAGAGGACAGGTTTAAATAATTTTTCTAAATTTAGCTGCAATTCTGGGATGCACAAATGCAGATTTTTGTTGCGGTCACAGATCCAGAAGAAATTATATAAAATGCATTTTATTTCTTAGTGCAAAACACTGTTCAAGGATGGGGATACAGAGAAATGTGTTCTAATTTCAGCTTACTTCGATAATAGTGATTAAATCAAAAGCTATGGCTCTGTTCTACATCTATCACCATGAAACCATTATAGATGATGTCACCTTGTGGTCTATGTGCATGGGAAGATTGATTACATTGATCAACAACCATTTTAATGCATGCATATACAGCTAGGGCATGTGTATTATTTATTGGGATAGACTTGACCTGAATGTGAAATATAATAAAGGGCGAATATCAGATAAAATGACATAAAATCATGCCTTTTAACTTCATAACATTTTTTGGTTTTTCACCAAAGTCTCCATAATATTTTTCTATGAGTCATAGTTTAACCCATCATTGGCGCTATTTAGCAAAAGGTCAGCAATCAGTAGTCTTTTTTTGCATGCATACAACAGTTGCTTAGTTCAGGATTGTACTTACAGGCTCAGCCTAAACTTGATCACACTAGAATGAGAAATTTCCTTATCTGTTCACCAACACACCTTTTTGGACATTCTTTTGTTACTCGAAGACTTAAATTGTAACATACAAAGAAGAGCCATGAATTTTACCTATGAGGACAGTTATAAATGAATTATTCCACTGATATTTTTCTTGTGTCTTTTGTTCAGTCAGTGTGCTGAAACTGCAGTTTTCTGCTACTTTGGGAAAAAATAAGTTAACTTCTGCTTCTTTATCTTAACACAGATAATGCATTAGCGCGATGTGTAATTCTGAGGCACAGTGAGAGGCCTAGAGGGGTCAAGAGGCATCATTCTTACGATATGGCCCCACTGTGTAGAGGCACTATGCTTTGTGTGTTCCATCATATGCGGGCTGACTGCTTTGCCATTTTTTGTAGAATGGGAGATAAACAAGTTATATAAGCACATTACTTGTTTTTGGCTCTTCTGGAGTCCGCAAACAGGAACTGTGAATTTGTGAAGTTAAATGAAGTTAAATATATATCTATAAAGCTGTTTTCAAGATGACTGCCGTATTGCAGGTTTTTATATGGGAACGTTTGTGGCCTGAATATTATTATTGGCCACTGTAAAAATCGCTTTCATTCAGTTTCTGTACCACGCACTTTATTATACCACAATTTCCCCTCGGTTAGAGTTAATACATTAAACTTGCATTGATTCCTAACCCTTATGTGAATAGCCAAGTCTGATTTATTTGCCATGCCATTATATATACACTGGGCTGGATCCAATTTTATAAGGCAAATTACTGAGTTGTTTTGGGGCAATGCAGCATGGAGAGATGGAAACCAACAGGCTTGAATCTTCAAAACATTCCTCTTCTCTTTTCTTTATTTTGTGAGTTTCGATGTTTGATCAACAATAGGACATTTAGTCGCCACTCTCTGTAGGCACTGGCTGTAGTGCCACGTTTGTTATCGGACACTCTTGCTCTCTTCAGCCTCAGTTGTACTAAAGTGATCCAGGTTTCAGCTCTTGGCTGCAGTCAGGCAAGTCACAGTGAGCGGCCTGAGTCCCACTGGACACGACAGAAGTGTTCTGGTGCTCCTGCCAATACACTCCCACCCTGCCATCTGTAGATAGGCTTTTTCTCCCGTAACTGCGTTTTCCTCTCTTCGCTTCTACCAGGGTGCTGCTCCATCTGTCGGAGATGTTAGCACAATAATGGAGAAATTATTTGGAAACTTACCGCATTTTCCCTTTTTTCAACAATGATTCTGTTCCAGTCTTCTTACTCATTATATAAAGAAAAAGGGAATACTGAATTAACTTCAGATAATGATGCCAGAGGTGAGAGATTTCTTACACCAGATAAGATTAGCTGATTATTTTTCCTTTTTTTCGTCACATTAAGATGAATATACCCACTTGAGAAGGCCCTGCCATCAAATTAATAGATTTGAGTTTCTTAAGTGCAGGTCAGGACCTAAAATGCTCAGTAGATCTACATCCTTTGGGTCATCATCAATATCCAGCATGATGAGATTAGAAATATATTCTTATGAGGTTTGGGACCATAGTGAAAGATTGTAAAGCTTCCATCTTTTCTTAAAGCTAAATGGGGATTAGGAAGAATGGTCGGTGAAAAATGTTGTTAAGCACTTGTACCGTTTCTGTCAAATGATAACTGAGTTAGAGCAGATGTAATTATCTCTAAAATTGAACATTTTTCGATAATTTGAAACACAGAATAGGCTAAAATTAGCCAAAATCTTACAATCTTACAAAGATGTTTTTTTCATGTTGTTCAAGATGTCATACTGCACTTCTGCTGGTCACTTAGTGCCTCTTTAGAATCTAAAACCAGCCCCAAGTTCAACTACTTTGAGTGTAGTCATGTTTTATTTTAGCTGCTTTACCCCCTGAAGATGGCACCAAGAGGTTAAACATACAGAACAAGCATTTCTATTCTGCCAGATCAATCAAATGGTATGTGGTTGTCAACAGTCTGACTTAAGGGATTTGAAATGCCCTCAGCAATACTAAGCTCCTGGCAGTGAGTTAAAAAATGTCACTCTAAGATAGAGTGTGTAAAGAAACCATACTTTCTTCAAAGTAAGTACCAAAGTCTTATTTAAGTTGTCTTATGAATGATGGAGAAATACAGGAGTCCTAAGTTCAACTGTGTTGCAAAGGAAGAGTGCAAATAGAGAAGGTCGTAAAACAAATAGAAAAGGAATTGAGAGGACAGTAAAGGATAAAATTCAATTCTATTTCTGTTTGGTCTAAGATCACGGTAATCTGAACTTTGAAATAAGCAATATACCAGCCAGCCACAAAAATCAAGCCACCTGCCCTGCTCACATTATCCAGGACCCCATCGTTCCGCATTGACTGCTCTGACCCTCTGAAGTATAGAAAAGGGACCCCTAGGGGATGTCCCCTGTTATCTAGCAGTGGATCCTTGGGTGGGTTGCTCCTTGGGGGTCTTTCATCTTCACTTGAGTTCATCTAATTGGGTTCTGGGGAGTTTAAAGGCGATGGACAGAAGTCAAAATTCTCTAGCCGAATGAGATTTTTTTTTGCTATGCAGCAGGGTACATTGTTCTACTGGAGGAGACCACTTTGGTCATGTTGTGGACCCTGGAGGGGAATTTGGCTGTGGTGAATGATGCATGTCAAAGACACATCCACATTAAAGCCAAAATGTACGATGGCCAAGAAGAACATTACATTGTACCCCAGTGATCCATGTTATTGTCTTCGCCTTTCAGTGATTTTATTGTTTTGGCTGACTGGGGTATACAAATGCTCCTTCACTTACAGAGCTTAAGTGTCAAAGTAACCTGGGTGTAGTGTTTGGTAGCTTAGTTGGCGTTCGCTCTTTCACAGGAGCGACACTTATCCTGCAATTTTAATGACTATGTTATCAAGGATTTTGCCCGTCAACAAGGTGTAAGGCAAAGCTTTCATTTCACACCTGAACTGATGCTCTGCTGTAGTAGCTCAGAACAGTGCTGTGTGCTCAGTGTGTGCATGTGTGTGTGTGTGTGTAGCCAACTTGTGCTCAAGAAGCCCTGAAATCAATAAGTCAGTGTGAACAAATATAACTGTAAGTAAAGTGTAACTCAGAGTACTGCATGTAGGAGGGTAAATGTAAGAGGAAACATGATATCAGAAAAGCCAGCGATTGTCTGCAGGCCAGTGGTTGCTGCTGGTCAAGATTTCCTATGAATAATGACAAGTGTTATAAGGCCCTTTTAGATCTGTATATCGTACGGTTTAACTATTTTCTGAAATCTGCTGCATGAAACAAAAAAATTGTCCCAGCTGACCAAAGTCTGGCCACATCTGGCTGTGTGTGTCGTCTGCAGGGGGAGCTGCTGAGCCCGTGCCGCTGCAGTGGGTCAGTTCGCTGCACCCACCAGCCTTGCCTCATCAAATGGATCAGTGAGAGAGGGTCTTGGGCCTGTGAGCTCTGCTACTACAAATATCAAGTCATTGCCATAAGCACGAAGAACCCACTTCAGGTGACTTTAACAAATGTTCTAAGATCTTTTTCAGGGGTATTGCAGTAATATAAAATTCTTGTTTTCATTTCAGGATTTATTTAAAACATGACACCAAAAGCAAATTTTCAGGAGTAAAATTATGTGAGGAACAGGGCCAGTTTTCTCTCTGATCATAAGCTCAGCCAGAAAAAACATATTGAATTAAACACAATGTTTACCCTTTGATCTTTAAAAAAGAGGGGTTGCAGTTTTCTCACTGTTTTTGCCCTCGCTGGTATGATATCATGATTTGTGATGGGATTCTTTGAGGTTTTTTGGACAAAATTGACATTTGAAAAAGCTATTTATTTTTATAGCATAAGTCAAAACAACAACCTGGCTGACCTACAGTGTAAATGCTCCCAGTAAATGCTCTGAGTAAATTGTTGTATCTAGCAATTGTCCGTATCATGTTGAGTTTTGAATTTTTGTTATAGTGTTTTCAAAGTTCAAAAAGAAAGAATATCGAAAAGCATTAAACTTAGCTGTCCTGTGTCCTTTCACAGTGGCAGGCCATTTCCTTGACTGTGATAGAGAAAGTGCAGATAGCAGCAGCCATCTTGGGCTCCCTGTTCCTAATGGCCAGTATCTCCTGGCTGGTGTGGTCATCCTTCAGCCCGTCGGCTCGCTGGCAGCGCCAGGATCTGCTTTTCCAGATCTGCTACGGGATGTATGGCTTCATGGATGTCGTCTGCATTGGTGAGGGGTGAACCAGTTAACCCTTATTTATTTGACTTTTTCAATCTGAGTAGCTGTTTCCTTTTTTTATTATTATTTGCTATGAGTTTATGCATCTAAAAATTTAGCAAAATATTACGTTTTCTGAGGCTCCTCATGATAATACACCGTCTCAAATGTCACATGTGCTCCATTGTCGACAGTTGTTCGTAAATGCCATGAACAGTTTACACCACTGAGGATCGATGCCATCTGTCTATTACTACACCACCCAGTCAGTTCCTTCAAATCAATTTTTAGTGTGAGGAAGTCTGCATTCGTCAATATTTGATTTAATTAGTTTCATAATTGTTTGTCCTATCTATGTCATTTTACTGTCTTATCTCAGTTAGTACATTAAGTATGATGAAATTCCATATGAAATTTTGGTTTCTAAATTTGATATAAATGCTAAATGTAAAAGATTCCAATCTTTGGATCAAATCAGTTGCTTTTGAGTCCAGGACAAAAAGCTACATCCTAAAATTCAGGCAAAGTTTTCAGCTTACTGTGCACTGTCATAACACCGGAGGCATTTTTAGCAGTTTTCAAGATTTGAGTGGGTGTCTAAAATTAAACGTATTGCCTCCAAGCTCCAAGCTTGTCATCCTCTTGTGCTTGCGGGCCCACATGTTTTGGATGACCGTATTTCGGCGTCCCATATTAAAAGAACTCCTACCTGCCGTAGAAGCAGACGGCGGGATGAAAGGAAGAGGAGATTGATTGTCTGTGGTTTGGTGGTGAGCACTGACTGTGCAGTCATTAACTTGGCACTTTACAGAGATTAACTTGTCACCTGGTAGACATTAAGGAGCCAAGACCTGATTTCCACTTATCTCACAAAGTTAGAGCTGGAGAGACGAGGCTACAGGAGAGTTGACAGGATTTATATAAGTAACGGCTTATATCCCGGGACAATACTGTATAAAACTTAGAATAAGCCATCATAGAATTTGTAATTCACTATAGCATACCTTATCTTGACGATTAGTAACACTCAATAATTGTAAGTGCACATATACATATGATATATTTTGAACGCAACATTAAGGCCTCCCAAGATGATGAAAAAACTTTTTGGGTGAACTCTTTATGAAAACAGCTCATTTGTATCTGTTTAGTTGAAAAGAATTAGGCTAAATGGATTTAAAATCTCTTTTGTAAAAGGGCTTATGACATATTATAATGTTACAAACCAGCTGTTAATGCTACTGGAAAGTGGTACTAATTATGGAAAACCAAGTGCGCTGTACTTCCTTCTACGTGACTTGGATATAAAAAAAAGTTTAAAATCATGGTGTCATGGTATCAGTTGGTACAGAGTGAGTTCAATTTTCCAGATACTGAGTTCTTAAAACATGAATCAATAAGCAATTTTGGACGCAGATAAGATGTTATCGAACAACTGCAGAGAGCAAATGCATAGTTTTTGTTGACCTGAATCCAAAAATGGTGATTGCTGCTCTGTTGTTCTATGGCTTCACTTTATCTAAGAAATAAAGATTTTATCTCTGCATCACGGTGCAGTACTTGAATTATATGTTTTTTGTTGTTGTTGTTTTTTTGGATTGCTACTACCTTGGCTCAAATTTCATGCTATTCCTTTAACACTGTGAACCTACCTCTGCAGAGATACCACTCTGTGATGTCATTAAGATTGTTCCCAGACAGTGAGATTGTCTAACTGACACTCTGATCTCCACAGCACTAATTGTCCACGAGGGACCATCCGTGTTTCGCATCTTCCACCGCTGGCAGGCTGTGAACCAGCAGTGGAAGGTATTGAACTATGATAAGTCCATGGACAGCGATGACCTGAAGGACGCCCCTGTGGACAGGACTCAGCCTCAGCCCAGTCAGGGCTATCAGACAGGGATAGGCGTGTCCACTTCTACCTCCTCACTTATGGTGGTGGCCTCCACAGCCGCCGGCTCCACCTCTACAACTGTGGTGACGGCGGCAGGGGGATTTGGAACACAAGTGGACATTGAAAGTGGCGGCGTAGTGCCAGACCAACACTGTCCCTACAACATCCTCCACCTACTCAGCCACCTGAGGCAGCCAGAGGCCCGCAGCCAACCCAGCAATAGCACAAGAGAGCTGGTCATGAGAGTCACTACCGTCTGAGGAGTCAGTTGAGGCCTTATCTTACATGGAGGTGGAACATTTCCGAACCAGCTGACAGTTCAAAACAAGTACTATCTTAACTGCACTGGATCAATAACATGCTCTTGTTTATTCTGATGTCCTTACATTGATTGAATAAAAGTTGAAGAGATTTGATTTGCAGAACTGGTTTGGAGAACAGTTATTTTGAATATTTATCAAGTATATCATTTCAAAAATATGTGCATGGATGTGCCTTTCATTTTGGTCTTTGACACTGTAAATAGTTTGCCATTTTATCTACTTATTTTTTAAAGCCTTTTTCAACAAAATCTCACAAACGACCAGAATTGATTTGTTAAACATGTAACCATATAGCTAACCCCCAAACCCAAGTGGTGAAATGAACTATGACATTTAAAAACATAATAATAATCACAGTTTGAAGATGCTAGATCATATACTGGGCGGCACGGTGGTGTGGTGGTTAGCACCATCACCTCACAGCAAGAGGGTTCCAGGTTCAAGTCCCCGGGGGACCCAGGACCTTTCTGGTCTCTCCGGGTTCTCCAGCTTCTTCCCACCATCCAAAAAACCTGCATGTTAGCTTGATTGGACATTCCAAATTGCCCTCAAGAGTGAGTGTGGGGGTTGCTTGTCCTTGTGTGTATCTCTGTGGCCCTGCGATGGACTGGCGGACCGTCCAGGGTGACCCTGCCTCTCACCCATTGACCACTGGGATAGGCTCCAGTTCCCCCGGGACCCCATTAGGGAATAAGCGGTTAAAAAAATGGATGGATAGATCATATCCTATCTCTGAGCATATGCTAAGAGTCATATGTTTGTCCTCTCCATGCATGCACGGGTTCCCCAACTTCCTGTTATGGCCCTTAAATGTGCATTTCATTCTGTGATGGAGGATGGTCTTTCCAGGGGGCAACCTCCATATCACCCCATGGCAGCTGGGACAGCATCAGTTCCCCTTTAACCTCAAATTTAATGCAGGCGTCTGTTTTCTTTTCTTTTGTAAAGAAAAAGATACCTTCTTTTTTCATTTTCTGTTTCAAATTTGTTTTCAAATGAACATAAATTTAGGACATTTTAATTCCCTCAGATAACAGTCGAAGTATTAAGGGTTCAGACAAAACCTTATGATGCACCTCATGTTTCTGTCCATTTATCAGATGCAATGTAATATTAAAATTGTAAATACTGTGATGCAGTGTTCAAATGTAGACTGACCCACCCTGACATTAAAACCACTGACAGGAAAAGTAAGGATCTCTGCTCACCCGTATTCTGGATGTTGCCAGCATGTTACTTTGATATCACACTCACCACCTTTGTGAATAGTTTTGTAGACTGGTCACAGTTCTCGTCACATGACAGCAGCACAAATGTAGCAGCCACCCTCAACGGGACAGCAAGGGACCCTTAAAAAACTGGTCAGGAAGGACAAAAGTGATAAAGAGCAAGAGGCTCCCATCCATCAGTCTGCGTCTGACACCATGTAGAGGAAGGAAGTCCACAGATTCACAGGCTCTGTTAACGCTCCAAAGATTTCAGGACATTCTCAGATATCCTCTGTCCACAGGCTGACTGCCCATTCAGGTGCATGTTGTCTTAATGTTTTGGCTATCAATGTGTCTGGACATTTAGGATTATTTCTCACATTAAGTAAAACAGTTCACTTTAATTACAAAAAAGACTGATATCCTGTAATATAGAAAAAATAATTATTTGAAATGGTTATTTTAGCTGGACCTTAGGGATGAGTGTTTGGTGAGGGACTGGTAACCAGTCTACGGTGTGCCTGATGGCAGCAGAGACATGGTGGAGGGCCTGTCTTACCCAGAGTTGGACTTGGTGGGTGTGGGTAATGGATAGAGAGTATGTGATCAAAGGTAACATTTGGTTTGATGTGGATTAAACTCTTGAGCAGTAATAAGTAGACTTCAACATCAAACCAGGTTGATGCATCACTTTTAAAGCAGAGCGTAGTTTTCTTCATAGTGAAGAAATTTGTTTGAAGGCATCATTATATGACTTAACAGCTTCCTCTATTCGGAGCACCTTGCGCTCAGAAAGAGAGCTGTCACATTCCTAACATTATGTCTGAGAAATGGAGTGAAGCTCGAGTGAAGAAAGCCTTCAGATAGTTTGTTTAATTGCTTCAGCGTCCATCTGTATTCATGAAAACACATTTCTGCTCCAAAGCAGTGGTGCCACTTGCAGCCCATTAGACTGATATTCATGTTCGCATTTGGCTCACAAAGCCAACCATTTTCCCCTTCTCTTGGCTCTCTGATTCAGATATGCTCTTTGATATTTCCTCATGGCTCTTGTTTCATGAGTTTCATCTCAGGGGGCACAAGATCTCTGAAGCATGTTGTGGGAGGAAGAAATACTATTAAAACAACCCTTTATCAGGGTGTGTTTGGGGTGGTGATAAAACCTAGTATTCCCCTTCCTAACAGACTGAGAAAGACATACAGTACAGTGCATGGCTGGAGAGTTTCACATTTGGACACAACCTACTGAAAAACATTCTAATGCTGATATTCTCCATTACAAGCAAAGACTGAGAATCTGATCATAGTGTGAAGTATTTTTCCCAAGCAGTGCCGCAGATGCCTTTGAGCCCTTTCCAACATGCATTCCATTAAACCCATCATTAGCTTAAACATGCATCTGATATGAATGAGAGGGATTAATTTAAGGGACGTTGGTGCTTAATGTCAAGCTGTTTCCAATCCTGTGGTTTCCAGCAGTGCTGCAGGAACATAATATAAGCCAAACATATCAGTACAACAGTTTTGACAATTAAGAAACAACCTAGAATTGTTCTTTGAGTATAATAAAGCAGCCATATTTTTGCTGTTAAAACGCATTCATACATATTATCTGCATTATGCTCAACGTTTAGAGTTGTTTTCATAATATTGTCGTTTGCTAAATGCTCCTCATTAAAAAAAATTCCACAAGCACAATGTCTGCAGAGAATCAGGTAGCACCTTGATTTCCCTCTGAATTATTAAAGCCCTGAAGTGCTGATATCAATGGGTGGGAGCTGCAGCGTAGAATCAACTTCTAAGGAGCTGGGAGGTTGCTGAAAGTTCACTGTAAATCTGCTCAGTTTGCTTTTCTTTGCACGTTGTTTCTTTGATTTCACAGACACACACACTTAGTTTTGATAGGGTATGATTAAAAATCATCAAAGCCATCTGCTCAAGCACCAGATTTTATCATATTATCATTTGAGAACTACTCAGTGCAGGCACTCGATTTTAAACATATGCTGCACAAGATCATGCATGCAAACAATCTATATGTTAAACAAGATCAGCTGTCAAAAAACAGTGGTACAGGGAGTAGAATTATCCAGCATTAGAACAACGAATTTTGCTGGGCAAAGAGAACACTGAGGCTTTGGAAACTGGGAAAATTGCATTTGGTTTACATGCAGCTCATGTATGTTTTTTGAAATCCAAATCACTCCTTGCAAATCTTGACTGTGGAGATAAAAGGAATATTTTCCTTGAACAGCCATTCTATTGGAATGAGATTGCATAATGGGTTTTAGAAGCTAGAGACAGAGATAGCCTGCAAAACTATCCGTCTTGTATAACCATGCATTTGTGTTCAGGGTCAGAGGCGGCTGAATGCTGATGAGGTATTCATTCTGTGTTCTCATGAAAAACACACGGATGGGTAATTTACTGGTAATAGTTTGACCATGGAAGGAAGTCATAGGATCCTGGGGAAAGCTGCCGACAGATGTACAAAAACAGGAAGAAACTCTAAACAGGAAATCTAAAGATAAGATGTAAACCCATGATTGCTGCTGTGAGAAGACAGAACAAACCACTAAGCTATTATCGCTCCTCTGTTTAGAAACATTCCCTGTGCCAAGAAAAAGATTAATACTTTATCAAGGACGATTCTTTATGTTTTAATAGGCTTTTATGGGGGTGAAACTAATTGAAAAGATGAAAGGCAGCCTGCTCTTCTGTTGTCAAACCTGATAATCTGTCGGAGAAATGATTGTCAGTACAATCTTTTGCAGCTTGTGTTCACCCCCTGGTGGCTCATTCACATACTACTTTTGAAGACCTGCATATCAATATACATCCTTTACTCCATTGAGATAAAACATGCAGCTTGGAAAAGTTTTTAAAGCTCTACAGCCTGTAACATTACTGTAGGTACCAGTGTTTGTCACAGTTTCTGCAATCACACACGGTCGTGACTGGATGTATTTAGTCAAACCTGCCTGATGTAGATTATTCATGACTTTGGTATTCATCCGTTTAGTGCCACTGGACTTTGAGAAGTTTATGTAAAGGATGTTGTTGTCATTTTGCGTCAACAATTTCGACCAGTACAAGAAACAACCTTTCAAACCTCGGTCCTGACACTAATGGCAGTGCTGTAGTTAAAAAGCACCATCCCTTAAGAAAAGGCCTAGCCTTAGGAGGAGTGTGAGGCTTGTTGGGGACAAAGCTACTCTGCTTTCTGGTGTCTAATTTCCCCCCACTTTTTTGCACATTTTTTCCTGAAAATTTGTTTTTAAAAGTATCTATAAAACACCAAATTGGTTTATATTTATCATTTCCCCAATGGATACAAGTTGTCTGTAAACAAGGGATTTTAGATGACATATGAGTAGTTTTCACTGCTCGGTGTGCCACCCTGAGGGCCAGAGGAGGAAAGAGCCGAGCAGTGACAGGAAGACGCTGTTTACATCAGTAATGGCCTACTTTCCCCACATGATCCAGGATGGTGAACCCACGGAAAAATAGAAACGACTAATGTCACTCATGAATAACAAGTATGAGTGATTTAACAGGGAGCTGCTGGTGGTGATCACTCAGGAAGAGCCAGTTGCAGACATGTTACTGATGTATCAGCGCATCAGCAGTTTCCTCAGTAGATCTGCTGTGCAGCCTGTCCTCTTATTTGAATTTTGAAAGCACATCTAACATAATAGATGTCCACAGATAATTGAGCATGTCACTAAACGTCATCCACACTAAAACCTGCCCACACAGCGGATGAAAAAAAGAATAAAAGATTCAGTGACACTTGATCAGTTAATGGTGTAAAAATGCTTCATATTGTTTGTTCCAAACCCATCTGTACGCACAGAGAAATACCCATGGTAAAACAAGTTATCATCATGTGTGGCTTTTGTTCATTTGGCCAATTTCTGCTTGTAAATGCTTACAAGCACTAAAAGAGGTGACACATCAGTTTTATTGGATCCTACAGTCACTCTCTCTCTGATATTTGAAGCATGTTTTTCTTACCCTGATGCACCGTTTCTCTACTCTGCCGTGTTCATCTGGATGCAGCAGGATGAATTCCTCTCAGAATGCTCTCCTCTTTCCTAATCACTCTCATGCTCACTCAGCATCCCATCGGAAATAACCCCCCCCCACCCTTCTCACGCACACAAACACACACAAGTGCTTCATAAACAGCAGCGGCTCTCTGTTTGTCGGTCAATAGCTGTATCATTGCATTTCTCTAATCAAGCCCCTGATGAGGGACTTCCTGAGCTCTCTGCCTTTGAACGCTCCCCCTGATATTAACAAAGCATCAGATTCCAGTGTGTGACCTGATTTAAAGGCATCTCTCAAACTAGGGCGCATTACTCTAAATGTCCAGTCTCATGGAGCAGAACACCCACACTACCCTCTTTTGAAGACGACTGCTCTTCACTTTTTATATTGGAGAAGATTGGAACCTACAGTTTGAACATTAAGCCACTCAGTGGCCCTGTCTGCTGGTATTTGGACGTTTTACTCCATCCGTCCAAGTCATTTGAGGGATGCAGTTAAAGATTATCAACTCTGTTATCAGGGGCACGCCTGTTCTCTTTATTTTTACACATGGAGGTCTGACCTTTTTCCAGCCTTTGCTGATTGTTATGCAGCTGGGGAAGTACACCACTATCAACTCCAAAGCCCGTTAAAAAGCTACTTAAAGTCAAACACAATCTTTCATTAATTGTTGTCATAAATTGCCCTGAGTATAATTACAATGTGTTTCTCTTTAAGTACATCAGCATTCATTTAAAATCAACCATCGTAAACATTTTAATTGTCAGCTTCTTCAATTATTCTCCAACTGAAAAATTGGATAATCATATTACGAAGCTTAGTCTCTTTACATCATTCCCAGCATCCCTGTATGAAATGAATATCCTAATGGCTGGACTCCTAGTTTAGCTGTGATAAGACGGGCGGCGCGGTTCTGCACTCCAGAGCCTGGAAGTGTCTTTCATAACATGCTCACCAAAGCATAGCTGCGCTTAGTTTTAAATACTGTGGTTAAATGGTGCCTACATTTTCAATCATCAGGATGAAAAAGTGTCACAGCCACTGCAGAGAGGACTTATCTCTGCCCTTGATTCATTAGGGTGTGCATAAAGTCATCAAGCGTGCAAAGACTGGTGGGTCATCTGTGATGAGCTATCCACGAGGTATGAAGGTAATTCATTTGTACTCTGTGACAAAATAAAAGAATTGTCTCAAGGATTTGAGATCCATTCTTGCAGCTGCTGTATTTTTGTTCATTTCTAATAAATAATTTGCACGGTTGTCCCTACGAAACCGAATTTGATGAGTGCAAACAATTCAATTAAACCTTGGGCTCCCCTAACTAGCTCTGATCAAGCAGTTTGAAGTACGTGTGGTGAGTGGAAAGTAAATGAGGATTACACCAGTCTCAAAATGAATAATAGATAGAAAATTGTCTATCCCTTAGTCAAAAGTTAGAAAAACGTGAGACTGAGAGCAAGCACACAGGGATGTAAAAAACAATGTAATCCATAAACTTCACAGGAAAAATGACAATAAAAGTGGCCATGCTCTCTGTGCCAAAATCAAGAAAATAAACCTTATAGTAAAAGTATTTCATGATAACACATACAGTAAACAATGAAGTTGGATTGGACAAAAAAAACAAAGACTGAAGCAATAATTGCACACTGTCTTTCTGTCATAGACGCATATCAGAGACTGGGTAATCATGTCTTCAGCTGTAATTGTGCATGACAGCAGCAGCATAGCTCAGGCTGTGCAATCTTGAAATATAAACAGGGATTGAGTGTGAGCAGCTCCATCCATGTAAGGCTATCCAGCAGTGGGAGGCGAAGTGTTTGTAAAGCTCCTCTGCGGAGGGACTGGCTCTGTGACTCAGACAGAGATTCTGTCACATCAGGTAGATAAACAGCTCATCGCTGCCTCATGCTGTATTTAACCAAATCCACTTAATGTCTCCAAAAGCGCGTCTTCGTCTCAGAGGCTCTGTCCGGCTGTCGTTCCGCACGACGGGCTCTCGTCTAAACAAACATTCAGATCTCAGCTCAGTTGAGGAGAACTGAAATGACCAAGAGTGGACGCCGGACGAGTCCGCTGTTGGGGGAACTTTCCTATTGATATGACCGTCCGGGCTTATCGCTCTGTGGAGATTGCTTGAATTTCCCGACGCAGCTCGTCTATTCTGTGTCGAGGCGGTGAGTATGTCAGCTCTTTATTTTACCCCAGATGAAAAGTTCAGGGCTGTGAAATGAGAGCTGAGCTGACAGGGATCCTGCTGGAGACTTGAAACGATCACTTTGTTTCACGTTGAAGCCTAGGCCTGTTTTTACGAAGTATGAGAGGGGAAAGGTTTTTTTTTCTTCATATAGGCTATCGCAAACTGTTCTTAGAATATCCATATGAGATAGGTGTGTTTTCTATTGCTTTCGTGTAGGATCATGCTATCAGGAGGGACTTGAAGAAAAGACATTAAAACTTTGAGTTGTTGAGATTCAACTCTAGTATTAATGAAAACCATAGATAGATAGATAGATAGATAGATAGATAGATAGATAGATAGATAGATAGATAGATAGATAGATAGATAGATAGATAGATAGATAGATAGATAGATAGATAGATAGATAGATACTTGATTGACCAGCCTGTTTTCAGTTTGTTTTCTTAAAGATTAGAACCCTTAAGGCACTTCACAGTATAATCAAACATTCTTATGAGCTGACTTCAGGCCGAGCATTTTTTCCCACCATTATATGTACAGTTTCATTCATTCTAGATAAATGCGTTTGCATACAATATTTCTTAGATTTGTAAACAGAAGTATGCTGTAATAGTCTGATGTTGTGGATGCTGTGCCTGGAGCAGATGGCCATAAGACAAAGCATTTGACAAGCTTACCTTTTAGCATTATGTACTTCACAGAAAATTGAGAAAAGAAACATATTAATCTGTGTCTTATTCATGCCTTGTTTATGGAAGTTGGCTGAAACTTTAGGAATTGGCTGCTTCAAGTAAAAATACAATGTACCGTTATCAGTTCTTTGGAGACATTAAAACTCTTCTGGGGGGGGGCAGCTGCTCAAGGAGTCCTGCTGTGGACTTTTGTTCAACTAAACCAGCAGGATACTGTAAGGACACTCGGTGGGGACCCGGAACTTCAACCACACACAGGAGTTAGGAAGAAAAAAAACAAAACAAGTTTAATAAAATATTCAGTCACTGGTCGCTGCTCAGGGAATGGTCATCAAACACCGCACTGACGTGCAGTGAACAGGTGGAGCAGAAAACAAGAGGTAGCTGTGGATCCAATGATACTCTCCACCAGGGGATCCAGTTGGCAGCACACAGGGACGAAGATCAGGCAAAGGTCATACACGGGGAGGCAGAGAGAGCAAACTTAGCTTGAGGGGCAGGCGATACTCGGTGGTCGTGAGGCAAAGCTTGGGTCAGGGTCCAGAAATCCAGAAGAGATCCGACAAGGGCTTGGCAAGGGGGGGGGTCAATCCGTAGCCAGAAAGGGGTCAGGAAACACAGAAGGCTTGGAAGAAAAACGCTGGATTACTACTGGCTCGTGGCTGTCGATAATCTGGCAAGGAGGCAGAGACTGAGTGGTGTTTAAGTAGGGCGGGGCCCAGGTGGAACAGGAAGGCAATCAGGCCTGGCAGGTGAACAGAATGAATGATTAGGCTCAGCATGGACAGACAGAACATGAATCATGACAGGATACATGAGAAATTGTTTGAATTGTTTGAAACACTGTTTTCAAGTTTTTCACCAACATTGTTTAAAACAAGCTTAGAGATTCTTGTAGTCTGTGGAGGAGCATCCTGCAAAGCTTCACCTCTGACTTCTATTCCAGGAATTCAAAAGGAGTTTTTGGCTGAGAAAATTTAAGAAATATTTCTGCCTACACCTTTTTGTCCATCTCTGAATTTTTTTAGGTGAAATGGCGATTATTTCAGGGTTCATCCTTTTGTGTGTGTTCCAAACTGCTGTGCCTCAATCTGCCCTCCTACCTCGTGGACCAAGACCGATACCTGGACGTGGCGACAATCCTGACCCCACTCCACTCCCACCATGGGTCACACCAGAGACTAAAAGCTTTAAGAGTGAGTGCTCATTTTTTTAGATGTGCCTCGTAAGCAAGATTTTGAAAAATATTTTTTATTAAACTACGAATAACAAAACACAGTTAATTGATATTCAGGCAGCATTTTGCTTCTGTGTTTTGCTGCTGTTGAACTCATTTAGAATTTTGTTTACACAAGAAGGTGACAAAGGTCTTGTTTTCTTTTTATTAAACAGTTCTATTAACTTGCCCATTAAAAATGGGAAAAATGCGCATGTCATTACAGGTATAATTACTGTATTACATTTTCTCTTCCAGTTTAAATGGTAATATCCTAATAGTGTGTACATCATCTCATGGCTAAGGACCTGGCCATTATAATCTGCAGCAGCATTTTTTCAACAAAAAGAAACTTTGCAAAGTGCATCCACATAGCTTTATAGAAAAATCCTTTTTCTATTTTAAATCTTCAATATCAGTTGCACATGTTTAGAATGACTCTAGATAGAGATAAAATTATATGCTTTGGGGCTTTTGGTCTGATCAGAATAAATAACACATGCAAAGTGTGTTGCTGCTTATCTAAAGGTTAATGTAGCGATAGAGGAGGAAAAAAATCAATTTTGCCAAATAGAAGAAATACGAAGGGGCCATGTTGTCCCCTCTAAGGATTTTTTGCAGATTGTACTTGACCTTGTGTCTATAAACAAGGATGGAGAATGAACACATTTTCTGCTTGTTCATTCTTTGTATTTTCTCAGGTGCAAATACTGGCAGGACAAAATTGCTTCTACATTCTGATCAGGAACAGAGGAAAACTTCTCAATGAAGCACATTAGTTCTTGAAAGTCTGTATTTAAGTAGAGAGGTTCATGGCCTCAAGAGTACCAGTTCCACGCTTTCAGATTGTAAATGTGACATGAAAACCAGGAGTTGCCTGAAATACCCGGTCAGGTTACTCCAATTAAAGGGAAAAGTCGAACTTGGTTATATATTAAAACCTTTACCCTGCTTACAACATCTCTTTGAATCCGATCAGGTGTTAACATGTTATATTATTATTCTGATTGGAGTCTTAACCTGATTAAAAGTAGTTCATATTAGCACTACTAGTATTAAAGATGACAGTTTGTTAGTGACCTAAACTTTTACTAATGTTCTGTCCTCCATCAGGGATCATTGACTGTCCAATCAGGCTGTTTTTCACCATTGACACCTCTGAGACCATAGCACTACAGGAGCCCCCACCTGGTAGCCTGGTGGAAAGTATTAAGGAATTCTCCAGGATATTTGTACAGAAACTTTCTGACGAGGAGTACATGGGTCAGGTCCGGATGACCTGGTCCTTTGGTGGCCTGCACTTCTCTCAGAGACAGCTGGTCTTCAGTCAGTTCACCAGCAGAGAGAACTTCATCAGGAATCTCAGTCAGATCAGGTACTTTGGTAAAGGCACCTACACCGACTGTGCCCTCAAAAACATGACCTACCAGATGACTCAACACTATGCGGACACGAAGGCAGTCCTCTTCGCAGTGGTCATCACTGATGGCCATGTGACAGGGAATCCATGCGGCGGGGTCAAGATGATGGCTTACAAAGCTCAAGAACAAGGAATCAAGGTTTTCTCAGTGGCAGCATCTAGGAGCGTAGATGAGTTTGGAATGAGAGAGATTTCCAGCCCTCCCACTGAGCTGTACCGTGACAACCACATAGTCATGGAGTTTGCTGATGGGAAGCCAAGACTCAGCACTGACACCATTGATCATATCATTAAAGCCATGGTAATAAGAGATTCTTTCTCTATCTTAGTTCAGATTTGAAATCCTCTCATTTCACATTAGTTACATGCTGTTATTTCTTTGCAGAAATATCAAGCATATTTACAGGTAAGAAATACCAAGTCTCATTAAAAACTGTTTAGAAAGAGTTGCATTTATTCTCACAGGAGTAGCCAACATAACTGAAAGATTACCACCCCACAGTCTAAACGAATCATTGGAGCAATTTTACAAAATCTTAATCGCATATAGATATTCTGAACCGCTATATTCAAAGCCTCTTTGTGTCTCTGCAGCACAATATCTAGCAGCACATATCTCCCGGGGAAAATGAAAATGAAGATACATGATGTCAATGTTAACTAGATTTGTGTATATGTAGAAATGTACTCAACAGACGAATGACTTCTGCTGTTAAAGTCTACTTTTAATCCATCCAGACAAGAGTCACAGTACATCTGTCAGGCCCCTTCGGAAAAATATTACATAACTGGTACTCTGTGTTTGGTATGAAGCAGATTTAAAAAAGCATATATTTAGAAACAAGGTGTTAATAGATTGTGTGTCTAGAATCTGAACCAGCCTGCTACATTTTTTATGAAAATTTTAAAAAGACAAAAATACATTTGCTGTGTTTTTTCTTTTTGAAATGACAGTGTTATAAACCCATCTGTGTTGAAAAACGAGGCCCTCGTGGAAGAAAAGGACCGCCTGGCCAAAAAGTGAGGATAAAAAGACCGAAAGGCACAGTCACAGTCAGTAAATTTTCTGGTTGATTGATTTTTGGAAATGTCAACACTTCTGCTCATTTCTAGGGCATAAGAGGACAAACAGGCAGTATTGGGCAAAAAGGTAAAAAGGGTGAACAGGTGTGTAGAAATTACATCTAGAACCTTGAAAAATATTTCCACTTACTATTACGAAGGAATCTGTTTTATCATAGGCCACTGACAAAATGTAATTTGTAATATTTTCAGGGTGATTCTGGAATCGAGGGTTCAATTGGATCACCTGGCCCAAAGGTTTGCTGAGGCCTTCCATTTGATGAGTGTTGATGATACAAACAGCAGTTACGTGAAATATTATTAACATGTCTTTCTCTGCTTTTACCTAGGGAGAAATTGGTTTAAAAGGTGAAAAGGTGAGAACCGAATGTTCTTTTTGTCAAAATGAAAAAAAAACTAAATTCTGAAGGTTGTCGGGAACAATGGCTTTGATTTATCTCTACAGGGTGAAGTTGGATTCAGTGGAGCAAAGGTATTTTAAGCTTACTCTTACCTAACATTAAACCCACATTCAGCTCAGTTGTGACGCAAACACTGGGTTCACTTGAGCTGTTCTTTACGCTGCATCACCCAGGGCGCTGCAGGGGTTCCTGGAAGGAACGGAACGAGCGGACAAAAGGTGAGTGTTGATGTATTTGCCATGACCTCAACCTGTCTGAAACACATCTGTCACATAAAGGTCTCAAAAAGTCTGAAATCTTCAGGGTAAACCCGGCCGGATTGGAGCCCTTGGCTGCAAAGGTGATCCGGGTGACAAAGTAAGTATGGCACTTTTACAGAGTCACTTTTCACATCGCGCTCAGGCTGCCATACAGAATATAATCACACGCTAAATGTGGAGTATTTTTTTCAAGGTGAGAATGTTTACCATTCATCAGTCACACAACATGTTTTCCTTAAATTTTTCTTTCCCTCGTCTGGTTTGATGAACTGTTGACTTGTTTTCATTACCAAAAGGGACCTGACGGCTACCAAGGAGAGGTTGGTGACGCCGGGTCAGCTGGTGACAAGGGAGGGAAGGTGAGAATCTCATTATACTGCAACTATGATCTCGTCTTTCATCTAAAGGGAAGGGACCGTCAGAATGGTGCAATGTTTTAAGGACGGTTGACAGGTGTGCTGAAGCAGGGAAGCATGTAAAACATGCAGGACAGCGGCCCTCAAGGACAGACTTTAGACACTCCTGATTTAGGTTGAACACTGAAGATGAACCACTTGACATTGTCAATAAATCTTTTATCGCTGTAGACTGATATTCATGGTCCTTACATTGCATGTCGCTGTCATGTGGTGAGATGCATGGATTTGGACCTTGAGTGCATACACTTTATAAATAGTAGAACAAAAAGCCTGGCAAATCTGAATAAAAAAAAAGTTAAACTCGCAAGACAAAATATGAAATGTCGAAAAACTAAAGATGAAGATAACGAGAACAAAATGATCAGGGAACTGCTAACAAGAAGCCAGGAAAAACATGGGAGTGCGACAGAGGACTGACGGGAAACACAAAGAGGAGTAAAAATGAGGACCTGACAAAGAATGTCGGAACCAGAGAGCCTTAATACGGAGGAGGCTGATTCGTGATCTGAGTGAGCTGAGAGCAGAGAACACAGGGGAGGAGCGCTGGATTAATGATCAGAGGGGAAACATACTGAGCAGACTGAGTGAAGGTTTCAGAGATGCAAAGGGAAGGGACAGGAAACTAAAAACAACATCAGAATAAAATAGTAAACAGAACACACAGAAGGAGAGAGACTGAGAAACTCTGAGAGATAAGTGATCAGTATGAAATCTAACAGTGCAGGGAGGCAGACACGGGGTAACCATGATTTTTTTTTGCCGTTGGAGCTGCCCTCCAACAGCAAAACATGAGAAGTTTTTCCTCAAAGGGCTGCCAATTATTTAAAAAATGGGAATGCAAAAAATTGTGGTGTAAACAGAATGGACTGAGGTGTCTTCAATGACCCTTCCTTCGGCTGGAATCTGTGGATTTCATAAAAATGTTAATTTTGGTGTTATCTTCATAAAAATTAGTTATTTACTTTATGGTCTGAAATAAAATGGACAAGTGTGTAAATGGCGAGCAGAGGAGAGTCAAGGTCTGACCCATGTGGTATGCCACAACTCAGCTGAGTCACCAAGGAGGTGAAATGTTGTGTTTGACGGACAGTCTAATCAGCTAGGAGCCAAATTCTTTATTCCAGCCAGGGACTTAGATAACAGGAGGTGGAAAGATTTGCAGTTTTAAAAGATGGACTTAAATCCAAAAGAATTTAAATTGATAAGTCTCCTCTCTGTTCAGACAAGAGCTATTGCTGGTCTATTAAATTCTTAAAAGCCAGACTGGAATCTTTTGAATACACCTCAATCCCTCAAAAAAGAAATGAGTCCACTTTCCCTTTAACCTTTAATTACAAGGACAGCATTGGTCTAAACTCATTTAAAGATAAGGGGCCCAAATACTGGAATGTTCTCATATTGGTATTTTATGTTATATCTTGATATGTTGTGTATGATACTTAATTTTTAAATGGGGTATATATTTGGACTTATGTTTTGTGATATAAATATTACAAAAGTACAGTTTAGACAGAACTTGCATAAACTATTGATTAAACTGGCAGGCTTAGGTTTACAAGGAAGCATCCAATTATTTTTGTTTGTTTGTGTCAAATAATACCTTTGTTTTGTTTTTTTGTTACTCATTTCTATTCCATTTTCCCCTGTTACCTTAGGGTGATCCAGGTCATCCAGGGAAACCAGGACCTCCAGGGCTAGCGGGTGACCAAGGCCCAAAGGTATTATTTAAACTGAAACAAAATATTAAGAAAAAACTACATTTCCATTTTATAATATCTTCTCGCTCTACAATTTCTGTTTCTTAGGGTGAAAATGGAAATCCTGGAAATCAAGGGTTACAGGGAGAGGATGGATTCCCGGTAAATAGCAGAATTAATTTTTTTATAGAAAATGTTATTAAATAGCTTGAGCTGCAAAGCAAATTGTTGAATCCTGCATTGAACTATCTTTTTTCAGGGGCCTGAAGGCAGTCCTGGACCAAAAGGCGATCAGGTATTTTATACCTTTCATACCGTAATCTTTAAAGCTATAAGCTATAACTTCTATAGTTGTTCTAAATTTGTATTTACCCCCCCAAAAAATAGGGCAGGAGAGGGGACAGTGGGGTAAAAGGGTCCCCTGGACTTGATGGGCAAAAAGGGCCAAAGGTAAGTTCAGCTTTCAGGGTGAACTTTATGTGTTTAATACTTGGCCATCATAGTAACGTTAGATAAGATCTTAAAGAATTTCCTCTGCTATGACTCACTGTACTGTAAAATGTCAAAATAAAAAAAGAAAAGCTCTTGTGAAGCACATGAAGGGGAACAGCTGCTGGTGATCTGAGAGCCGGATACCTTTTTTTAGAAGCACTGACAAAAGCTCCAGATTATGTTGACCTTCCTGGTGGTTTCTACAATTTGAGAAAAACAAGTACTCTGTGTTTCGGTCTCTGAGTGGGGCTTATTCTCTGAGCAAACAGTCCAGCTCCTACAAACCTTTTCAGTGTGGTTCTGTGCCCCATAGATTCATTCTGATCATTCTCAGGAAAGCTGTTCCTTCGAGTTCTTTTTGTATTTTGTGTTCAATGACTGGTCAGTCTGCTGGGAATTCTGATATATTTATCTGTTTATAAGGGTGAACAAGGGCCACTGGGAGGCAGAGGCAAACCTGGGCAATATGGATTCAAGGGCAATAAGGTGAGGAGGTCATGCTGTGGGTGGATTTTGGCAGAGGGATGACTGTGATGCATCCTCCTCAGAATTCAGTGAGCTCTGTAGATGTCTAACTCTGGAGATATGCCTGCACAAGCTGTACTTCCAAAATAAGCACAACCATTCTCCAAGGAAATGATAAGCCGTATAAAATTATTCGTCCATATTCGTACATTGCCAAATTCACTTCTGCATAAGTTGTTCTGTGTGTTGGGGCTGGAATGGAAGTCTTGTCCAATTTGAGTTTTTCTGTTAATTTTCTCTTTTCCAGGGAGAACTGGGACTATCCGGACCGAGGGGCCCACCAGGAGGTCCAGGGATTCCTGGGGAAAATGTGTGTTTATAAAACCATAAATACTGGCGGCACAACAGATAAATTAGAGATATCTTTCTGAGTGGATACATTTTTCATGTGGTTGCAGGGCTACAGTGGAAACCCTGGAGATCCTGGACCAAAGGGAGATCCTGGGCCACCAGGCCCAAAGGTAAGCAGTGGGAGCTTCTGTCATCAATCAAATGCTTCCTTATAAACAGTTGCATTTTCCTTCTCTACAGGGTGACAAAGGAAGGTCTGGTTTCAGCTATGCAGGATCAAGAGGACCCCTTGTATGTCTTTATGTTTAGTCAATTCAATCTCATGCACGACTGAAATGTCTGTCCTTGAATGTAAAGTAATGTCTTTTTTCCAGGGAGACAAAGGTAATCCAGGCAGAAAAGGTCCCAGAGGGAGCAGGGGTGCCTGTGGTGCCAGAGGAGATCCTGGAGATAAAGGACCGCCAGGAGAGCCTGTAAGGATCATTGTAAATGTCTGTAAAGGAGGGGTTTTTATAAGAGGCAGATATGTTGACTAGATACACGGAGACCAATGCTTTTGCAGTATGAGATCAGCTGGAAGTGGGTAAAAAATCTTCCCTGACACATATATGCAGTGCCTGTGCTATTTCTATAAGCTTGGGGGAAGAAACACTGCCATAAAAGGAACTATAACAATGTAAAGACACTCTTTCACATGAAAAGTCATGCATTCATTTCTAAAAATGACTTCTGAATTGTAACCCTTGATATCTATTTAAAATACCAAATGTAAAAAAGGTAATTATGTGAATTTGCATATTTATGGTCATTTATTAATTCCTTTGATGCTTAAGCAGATACTACAACTGTGTGAATGTAGGTTGGGAATATCCCCCCCCAGAGATCAATTAATCTTTCTCTTTGTTCACTGATACTATAACATTATCTATTTATTGTTTGTTTTTGTTTTTTGTATTGAGAAAACTAAATCCGTTTTAGTCTGTGGCAGCATCCCCATAGACTACTGTAACCTAAAAGGCCATATTTAAAATATCTGGAGCTTTAATGTACTTAAAACGACTTACCCATTAAGTAAAATGTTTTCTTAACAAGTCTCCTGACTTGGATTTAGACAGAAAACATTCAAATATACTTTGTGAATCTGGGTAAGTAAACCAAAAACACCATCGGTAATTTGAAGATATTACTTTTTGGGTAAAATGTCCATGTAAAACAAAAGAAAACCTGCTTGTTTTGGTGCTGCAGAAAAATCAAAACCATAAAGGTCAGTGGGTAGTTTTCCTATGACAAGATGTCACCACAGCGGACAGAGGAATCATGGCTGATGGTGTGTTCTCACCACACAATAATTTCTGAATTGTTTTGTTTTTGTTGTTATTTTTATTTTGTCTTCATTAAAACCATCAATGGAGTCCCAAACATTTCCAAAACTTAGTTTTAGAAGACTACAAAAAAAACAGCTGTTAACTTTCTGTAATGTGAGCAGCTGTTTTTTAAGTTATTATGCAGTATAACAGAATACTATGCTGTTTTGTATCTAGGGGGAACCTGGCCAGCCAGGACAGTCTGGAAAGAGAGGACCCAGAGGACAGCCTGGATCTGATGTAAGCTACAATTACTCAAGTAATGACTTGGCCATACCCCATTCACGCCTATTTCAGATCAGATATTTTGCTCTCTCTTCCCGCCGTCTGGGCAGGGAGGTCCAGGACCTGAGGGTGATCCTGGACTCACTGTGAGTAACCCTAAATCACGCCAACTTTACTATACTCAGTGAACTGCCTCTTACCTGTAAGCTCGTTACCACAGGACTGTGAGGTCATGGCGTACATCAGGGAGACGTGTGGCTGTTGCGGTAAGAAGCAACATCTCTTCACCATTCAAACATGGGTTTGCAGTTGATATTTTCTAATATTCTGCTCCTCGTCTTCTGCTTTTTGCTCAGACTGTGAAAAGCACTGTGGAGCTCTGGACGTTGTGTTCGTAATCGATAGCTCAGAAAGCGTGGGACTGACGAACTTCACCCTTGAAAAGAACTTTGTTATCAATACTATCAACAGGCTGGGATCCATGGCCTCTGACCCTGCATCATTAACTGGTACAAGAATGTTACCTGATCAACCACCGGCCTGCTGGTTGTCCATTATTAACTCTTCGCCATCAGAAACCTACATTAGTGTAAAATGCTTATAGAAGCATACTTGAAGATATAAAGATGTCATGTTGATGAGTTAATGAGGTATCTTAAGCTTTGTTAAATTTCTGTTTACGTCTGATCTCAACATCAAATTTAAAATTGTCTACTGGTGCAAAACTAATGTTAGACAACCATAACAACTTATCTTATTTTTTAGTCATTGTTGACTAAAAGTTTACATTTAATTCAATTTAACCGCATTCAAAATCCTGATTCTAAACTATCTCCTCTGCAATAAACCCATTAAAAGGCTGAGGAAACATGTAAACCAGTTTTGAAAGTCATGGATGCACGATCAACTCAATATGCAGGTTCTAATCAGGGGATATATGTTAAATAGCAGGACTATATCTGTCATGTCTTTATGTTCCAGGCACAAGGGTTGGAGTTGTACAGTTCAGTCACAATGGGACCTTTGAGGCTATCCGTCTTGATGACTCTTCAATAAACTCAATGGCTGCCTTCAAAACAGCTGTGAGGAATCTACAGTGGATTGCTGGGGGCACCTTCACACCATCTGCTCTCAAGTTTGCCTACGATAACCTCATTCGGGACAGCAAAAGAGCCCGTGCAACTGTGTCTGTCATCGTAGTCACAGATGGTCGGTTTGACCCTCGTGACGATGACGCTTATCTCATGTCCCTTTGCCATGACCCCAGAGTGGTGGTGAATGCCATCGGCGTAGGTGACATGTTTGACAAGAGATACGACAGCGAAACCCTTCTGTCAATAGCATGCAACGATAAGAACCGAACCACTGAGATGAAGCAGTTCAGTGACTTGATGGCTGAGGACTTCATCCTGAAGATGGAAACTGTCCTCTGTCCTGGTAAGTCTGTCCCAGTACAGCTGGTTCTATGACAGTATACTGGCCCAACGTGACTCAGCTGCAGCGTTTGTGTTTTTGTCCTTCCTTTCAGATCCTGTGATCAAGTGCCCAGATATACCTTGTAAAAGTGGTGGGTTTTGTCTACAGATTGGTGGTTGACTTGCGCTTGAATGAAGTGCTGTTCAGTTAATGATTTGTCCCATTTTATTTCAGGCCCAGATTTAGCACCCTGTGTCGGGCGGCCGGTGGATTTGGTTTTTCTTGTAGATGGCTCAGAGCGCCTTGGAATAGAGAACTTTCAACAAGTTCGTGAGTTTGTCCAGAGGGTTGCAAACAGACTGATAATGGCCAGGGCCGAAGATGACCAAATGAGAGCCCGCCTGGCTCTGATAGAGTTTGGAAAGGAGAACGAGAATCATGTGGCCTTCCCTCTGACACACGTTACTGAAACCATCACCACTGGAATATCAAACTTACCTTACCTGGATTCTGCTTCATGCGTGGGACCTGCTATCATTGACACCATTGGCAGGATTTTGGGTAAAGGAAGAACTCGCAACACAAGAAGTAGAGCTGAGATTTCATTTGTCTTTATCACAGATGGCGTCACTAACAGCAGCAGCCTGGACGAGGCGGTCACGGCCATGCGTAGGGAACAGATAGTCTCCACAGTGATAGCTACAGGAAGTGATGTGGATGAAGAAATCATAACAAAGCTGGCTATGAATGATCAGGAGAGCATTTTCAAAGGGAAAAGATTCTCTGACCTGTTGCAATCCAGCATGATTGACCGTTTTGTTCGGTGGATATGTTGAAGAGATTCTAGTGTGAGGTGCTACTACTGCTTAATTAGCATTTTGATTGTTGATTCCTATTTATTTCAACAGTATCAATTTGTGTTCCCATTAATGATTATCATAGCAGTAAAATCTTTCAGTAGATAAAAAGTTTCATCTTCAAATAGAATAGAAAAATGAAAGTTTTCAAAAAAGAGGGAAATAAATAAACTTAAGAGTCTCTTTTTAAAAAAACAGAAATTGGATGTCTGTAACAGGCCATATGCTAAGTCATTCAGACATCACAGTTTGTGGGATAATCCACAAACCTTTTAAGATAATTAGTTTGAAAAGACCTTGCATCAGTCAATTTGAGGATAAACCGTAGATGAAAATATCATTACATTCTGCAGGATACAAACTATCTCCAGCTAGAGCCAACAAGTGCAGTGGGAAAAGAGGCAAGTCAAGATAGCCATTTTCTATTTATAAATTTTGCACAACAAAGATGAAAAAATTCATTGCCTCACATGAAGACAAGGATCTGGAAAATCTTAGTTACCAAGGCCCCTTGGCCTACAGCTAAATAATGAATATACAACTTAATCACTGAGTAGTGTTTATCAAAGTTCTTAAAATGCATGACATGTTAATAAATATTTAAGTATACTTGCATATCATCCCGAAAGTTTACATTGGCCAAACAAAGTGAGGCATGTCCAGTCATTATGAAGTGTTATTGAAAACTAGCCCAGACACTGGTCCTTAGGAACAGGGCAGGTCAAAAGTTGTGATTTTGCTGGTAGGAAATATTTGTTTGCTTGATGAAATTGTGGATAAGTAACACAAATAAAGCCAGTATTTCTAAGAGGGGTCAAGCAGTTTAGAAGCAGTGTTGTCAATCCATGTCTCAAGCAGTGGTTCTCACAGGCATTAGATTCATGAAAATAAAAATGTAAATTTGAAGAAAAAAAAAATCTAGCTGAAAAATGTTCAGATGTTCAAAGTTAACATGACTCATAGAGCACTAAGGATGACATTAATGGGAAAAACACCATGTTGAAATGACCTTTCGCACTTAAGAATGGTTTATTTTGACTGCTGTGCACTGTATAGATTGCAATCAATGTCAAGGCATGGTGCCTTAAAGGAAAACATTACACTGAAATACAAATCATCCATATGTAATGATTAAGCGTTACTCATTAAACATAGTAAACATTCAGTTTGCTGGACTCTACAACCTTCTGTTCAAGAGATTTTAAGCACTACCTGTGTTCAACATCATGGCAAACTATGAAGATATTACAGCAGATTGAACAGTGTCACACCTAACATTTAAAATCAAACATTTGTGTAAATTCAAGGGGAAAGTATTTAAAAACGGAATGATTACTTAAACCTTCCTCTGCAGTGTGCAGGATACATCTCGGTATTACCAGATAAGTTACTATGGCTTGTGAAGTGGGATGCAAACTGAAGAACAGCTGAACTGGTTTGGTCTGACTGGGTTCAAAGATGGCATTCCTTAGATTTCTATAAACACTCCTCCAGTCGCTCTCCTTACATCATGTCCAACTGAAAATGAAAGACAGAAAGAAGGATTTAAGCCTCGTTAGGAACTTAAGAACTACAAGAAGTGGCTTCAATAAGCATTCAAGTAATATTTTAGATTTATTTAAAGCCAAACAAGGTTTGTTCTGAAACTTTAACCATACCAAGTCATCAACATCTCCAGTGTCCTCGACTGGTGGAGCAGCTACCTCCTCCGTCTTTTCCTCAGCCGCCAGAAACTGTATGAATAGATCTGTCACTGACATGGCAGTTCCAGTCATTTTGGAGTTATATTTCTTAATAAAACATATTTAGGTCACCTGCTTAGCTTCATTTTTCGAAATGGGACTTGTTTCAACCTCCTCGCTGCTGATCAAAGTTATAGAATCTGTCCGTGAAAGGAAGGAGTCAGCAAACAGAACTTTTCCGTAGACTTCAGCCGTGACTCGCGCATAATTCTGCACTTGAATTATGTAAAGGTTTCATCTCATCTCAGGGGAAGAATAATTTAAGCAAAACCTTGCAGCCTCAAGTAAAGAGTCTTATCATACCTTGTACAAGCAGATCCCAGAAGACCTCCAGGCCTCTGGTGGGAATGCTCCTTTTCAGGGACTGGAGGTAGCTATTGTACAGATCAGCATTCCCCAGCTGAATGGTGGAAAATATAAATCATTCATATTCTACACTAGGATCTCGTTAAAACTCACACTTGGCCTCAGTTCAAATCATGGGAAAAGAAACAGACTGCAAGACACCCAATCTCTCAGGAGAAGCCAAACTAAGTCCAGACTGTGCATTTCGAAGTGGAAGATAATTGATGTTTGTTTACCTTCACGGACTGCTCTCTAAAAGCCTGGATACAGGTGATGCTTTTCATGTAGTAGTGTGTGCCCTTGTTGCTAAGCAACTGCTCTATCCTGTGAATCAGTTGCTGACAGACTGGAAGGACGCAGAGGTCAGCACAGCCAAACAAAGAAAGAAACATAATTACAAGGGCTGAGCATGAGTCATGGTGGTTCATACAGCAGCCAGATTAAAAGTTTATCAGTCCAACTCATCTGAGAAATAGACAATGAGACAGGATCTCACCCTCGCCAAACGGACGACTTTTCTGCTTGATCAGAGAGCGGAAATCTCTGGCTGGATCCACACTTCCCACCTGGTGAGACAGGGGAATGGAAATCTGTGTAAAGTCAATTCAACCCAACTGCTGGAGATCCTCAATTTGTCAGCAGATTCCTACAGAAGTAACAGAGCCCTGAGCGATGTCAGCCAGGTTGTACTCCTCCTCTGCCTCGTCTTCTTTTGCCTTCTTGGCATCCCCCTCCTCCGAGCTATGAATGAGTGGGTCGTGGTTATTTATGGTTATACTATTGAGATGACCTTATCTGTGGTGCATAGACCCACCAACACTGAATTCACTTACTCTTTGCCAAAAATCTGAGCACTTGTCTTCAGCTTCTTTTTCTTCTCCACTTCGGTGAGAGGAAATTTCCTCTTGATCTCCTCTAGTGGAGCTCGGCAGCGTTCGTTAACAACCTCAGGGCGATCAATGGCAGCCTCCATCCATGGCTCCATTGGGGGGAGAGGGGTGCCGGGGTTTACCGCCCGGTGATGAATACACTAAAGAAAGAATAGAGGCAGAGACTGAGTGATGAAGATGCCTCAATGCTGAGAACAGTGAGATGAATAGTAAGGTGATGCTCATCTAAGAAGCTGGTCAAAGTTTTTTTAAATTTCAATAAATCCTATAAAAACCCAGATTAATGGAAGCCCAAACACACATTTTTGCTTAAAGAATGTTACACTATGAAGCTTAACCCCTCGTATAAGGAAGTGGATCACAGAAAGAAAAAAAAGATACGTTAGGACACAAATTATTACGACTGGAAATCTTAAATGATACCATATATTTACAGGTTTAAATTATTAATAACATTAGAAAAATTAGATCTGCATTAAATTACCCATTTGTTTAAACAAAATGGTGTAATCCACATAAATATATTCTTCCTTACTACCAATAGAACCTGAGGGAAAACTGTTTTTTGGTCATAAAGTTCTGCAGTACCTGGAAGTGCCTCTGGAAGGCAGGGTTGGGAATGTGGTGGGGCTTGAACAGGTCCGTCTGTTCCCCGTTCTCATCTTCTTCCACCAGCATCATGGAGTCGATGAGAGAGTCGACGGCTGACAGCTGTGTGTCTGGGGGAGCCATCAAAGTTAATCAGGTTTGCTCTCATTTTCTAAGTCCTATTAATACGGTCTCCCTTCACAAATTATAACCTAACAAACCTTAAAATCTATTCCTTTCAAACTAAAAGAGGAAAAAACAAAGTAAAAAAGCATTTGTGGGGTTAGACCCTTTATCTAATCGCATTCCTAAAGACTCTGCATCTCTCTTCATCAGTGTAACACACAAACACAAATCACTGCATCTTGAAGTTAAGCAGAACTCAGGTAACAATATCTTAGAATGAGAAGTACCTGCATACTTTCATGCGTCTTATTGGTTTACATTAGACACTGTCAGGTTAAACAGTTTAGCCAATATCAAGCAGGGCAAAAGTTTGGGCCACCTGTACACTGCTGAAATGGTTTCTGTTCAGAGTGAAGTAGTGGTCTCCATGTTAATCGCAAAGTAGGCGGTAAAATTGGCTTCATGGAGCACAAATATTTTGAAGCAGAAAATGTTTGAATTTGAAAAGATTTTGAGTTTCCCTCTCAGAAAAGCAGGGAGGATGCACATTTTAACTTTAGAGAAACTTCCAGATGAATAACCACGTAAACATGCCTGGAAGGTATTAATTACAGCAGCTGTAGTCACATCCTGCAGACGTGCCCTGAAGCTGATTTATGCAGGTCTTTAACAATAAATATTCTGAAACCGTGTGGAACTATTCTTACTTTAAGCACTTTAAAAGATGCAGATACTGAGGATGTGAAACTAAACGTTCAAGTATGCAAATTAACATATAAACTATTCTTATGGTGTGCCACATCAGGTTGGAGAGCTCTTCTGTAGTAATACCTGACAGAGCAGTCTTTTTGTTGTTTTCAAGAGAGGGGAACATAAAATGTCTGAGGTCTTCCATGAAGGGCAGCTGGACATATAGCAGGCACTATGAATGGCAAGAAGAGGGTTGTTAGCTTAGAGGCAGTAAAAAATACTGTGAACACACAAGCGGGAAAAAAGAAAAAAAATAAAGATTCCAACCTCATAGTCCCGCTTGATGCACGGGAAAGCTGCGCCCACTTGGGGGTTGCTGCGTCTGTCATAGGCATAACGCACAATGGCCACCATTTTGAGCTCGTCCAGCGCGTGGATGAGAGCCGACAGAGCCACTCCGGCATGCTGCTCAGACAAAGAGGAACCAGGAGGGGTCAGAAACTGAAAGATGTCACTGGAAAAGAGCAGTCTCTCTACATCCCACCTCATCATCTTTAGCGGCAAAAATCTTGACAACCTGAGAACCCATGAACTGATGGCGAAGTACCTATTGACCCAAAAAAAAAGAAAAAAGTCTTTATAGTCTGTATCTTCAAGAGGTTAAGTTAAATATGTGGTATGTCTTGAGGAACACGTCTAATACCAAGTTCTGTTTGGTGAAGCCCAGCACAGCAAAACACTTCCCATCATGCTTGTATTTCATCTGGTCCTGATCAACTTTGGAGAAGGGAACAATGTCACTTCCATATCGAAAACCTGCAAAAAGAAAAGAAGCAAACTTTAAACTGCTGAAGATCAAGAGTCAGATTTCAGGTAGGAAGCACTTTGATCTCGAAGAGCACCCTCACCTTGAATGGTGTCATCTCTCTGCACCTCCGTCTCGTTGTCGTCATCCAAACAAAACACCGTCTCTCGTTTCACGTCATCCTTTTTGTTGGATTGGGCGTCCACTGTGATCCACATTTTCTTTAGTTTCTCCTCTGTCACCTGGTTCAGATAATGGGATTCATACGGCTGAGTTTTAAAGATCAATGACTAAAATCATCAGTGTTAGCGTGCAGAATTCACAAACACACCAGTCACAAGAAAAAAGACAACAACGACACAGCCAACTTACTGCTTTGTAGCCAACGATACGGATGGGCAAAGAGCTGCCTATTGTCAGCTGGCAGGGCCAGGCCATGGGTCTCCTTTCAATGCGTTTGAACATGCACAGCTGCTCGATTGCTTTCCTATAAGTAAAAAAAAATGGAAATCAAGTTACGAGACAGCATCCCTACTTAAATAAGACAAAGCAATGTGATTTAGAGAACACGAATGTTGCAGGAAAGAAAGAATATGGTATTAAAGAATAATAAAATAAACAAAAACAATAAACTCTCTTCTGACCTGAAAGTGTAAATTTCATCTAGTCCGTCTTCTTCATCCAAGCTTAGCATGATGTGTTTCACCATGTCCAGGCCACTCTTCTGTGCTCTGGACAGACCTTTGCCGCAACCAGGCTGCCCAGGGCCCCTTCTGTCCCCATCTCCCTGGTCCTCTTCCTCCTCGTCCTCCACGGGAAAAGGCAAGCTGGAAATTAAACTCATAGTAGTTAAACCCAGAATGTGGAAAGAAGTGGAATAACAAAGGGGAGCAAATGCCCTGACAAATAACTAAAGGAGTGTTGGAATTCTGAACCTTACAAGAACTGCAGGGTGATGCCAGCTTGTTTCAGGTTGTCAATAATAACATCCAGTTTGTCTGGGTTTGTCTGGGTGGTGAGGTCAGTCAGGAGGACAATGTTGAGGCGATCACACTTCTTCCCCCTTAAAACAGGCACCAAAAGACCATTCCTTAGCATCGTGAGCACTGATGTAGATGAACTCAGGTCAGTTTTTCATTTTTGATTTGGATCATTAATGGGTCACAAACAGTCTCTTACTGAGTTCCGGTTCGAAGAAGATCCATGGAGACTACAAGGGCATCCAGCCCTATTAAATACACATTAAGGAGCTAACACACACACACACAGGAACAAATGTACTCAGTATGGAATTCCAAATAGTTTTATAAGTAATAAATAAAAAATAAATACATAAATGCCAATAATTAAAATACCTCTTCCTCTCTATAGTTTGATGCAAACCTGAACAGCATCCTCTGACGAAGTAGACTGAAGTGTACCCTTTTCTCCTGTAAATAACTGGAAAGGATACAATCAGCCTGCTGACTCTCTGGGTGGATCTGATGTTCAATCTCCTCCAGAAGCTCGAAGTCTGGTATCATGAGGTGACGATGAACTGTGATGTTCTGGTACTGATCATCCTGATCCAGAGGGTTTTTGGTGGCATCGGTGCCAAACAGAACTAAAGCCAATTCATCCTTAGTCTCTGCAAAAACCTGATGGGAAGTAAAAACAATAAACAGTGTCGTTTTGAAACGACAAGGACTTTCCTTCTGATTGTGATTTTGGCTTTATGCTTTATGTTACCAAAGTGGTCCTGTACCTGTCGCTGGACAAACTTCTGGATAACCCTTTTGGCAAGCTCAAAGGGAGACTCTTCCCCTGGACCTGAGTTGGACATGGAGAAGCCCACATCCATGCACAGCACCAGAGCTGACTGTAAACAGCGAACATCCGAGGTTATTTAAAGTTATATTCTTTATTTATTGTAACAAGAATATATGTGCTCATTATACTAAAATCGTAACAATTCTGTGGTTAAAAAGCTGAGAAAAACTGAGATGCGTAAACCTACACTGGGACTTGATAGCTTCGCTCTGCAGACCTGACATGTCTCAACATGTTTGACGTTTGAAACTCAAACATCTTCCTACCTTTCAGAAACCGTCAGTTCAACGATATATACACCATCTTACACACACGTACACGTATGTGGGCAATCATTCAAGAAATTTGTGAAAATAACTTACTTTAGCACCCGCCATCTTATTTAATTTCCCTCTTCCAAAGTGCGCGTGTTACTCTGTTATGGGTCCGGAACGAAACTGCTTGTCACTCCTGGTTCCCCTTTTCAGCTTGATTTTTTCTGTAGCATTCATAAAAGCTTTATATTTATCTTGTGATAGTTCCTCTCATTACATTAATAATTACTTGAAATAACATCTGCAACTGAGTTAAGCTGTCCTCAAACTGTTCGTGAAACTGTGCATGATGAGTCAGTCTAGTTCTATGCAGAAATCAAATGTAGGTCAAACGTCCTCCGACGGTTAAGAATATCTTAGAATATAGTTCAACTTAAATCAGCCTACTGATTGAGACCAAGTAACGAAGAAATCAGGATTAAGGATGAAGAATGCTGATCAATGAATACATTAAGGGGTACTTGTAATAATATTTGTATGAGATGGCAAAATGTGTACATTTCTTTAATAAATAACAAAATATTAAATATGTATTTTATCACTTTATAAGAGCCATTATGGTCATATTTTGAACATATGTAATTATGACTGCATTGTAAAAAAATATATTATATTATGTCAATTGAAAAATGAGATAAATTGAATCAAGTTAATATATTACATTATATGTATTTTACCACTATTTGTTTATGTATTTTTAGTTAAATTCATTTGTCCATTTATGTTTGTACTGAAGTTTTTCTCAAATGGATTTCTCAAATGGTTGCTATTTAACAGTACTGAAATAATACAGTAATAGCCTACAACAATTTATTGAATTTGTTTATTTTATTTGCGCCTTTTTAGTTCATGACAGTAATGAAATAAAGATTCAATCATAAACCAATAGTCAAAGTCCTCACTGCCTTCTACTTTGTAAAAAATAAACTATGTACAAAGACAAGAATATCTATAAATATTTTCAATTTTATAGAAGACTGAAACTGTCATGATCCAAAATATTGATTTATTTAATAAATTAATTATTTTATTTCAGACTATAACAGGTTCAGTCCTCCACACAACATTTTACTCAGCAAGTATTTCAATCATCTGGTTATTTTAACCAAGCATTCATTCATGTTTATTCAACGCTGCTTGCAGTTCGTTTATGTCAAAGTGCCAGAGAAATAAACACCCAGCCACAACAGTTAATGTGAGTGCACAACACCTACATTTATCAACTAAAACAGGATAAAAATATAAAATATGACATAAATTCACTACTGTGATTTTTCAGTGAAAACAACAAATGCAGTTTCAGGTAGCACCTCAACTCCAAGCACCAACTGAGTGCCAACAGCCCCCAAACCAACATACACCCACGTCACTGTGTGAATAAATTCAGCAATGAATTCAATCAGATAGACTGTGCAGAGAAAGAGTGGCATTAATGAGCATGAGTTTATGAGCTTTCATTTTCCTCTGTAATTACGATTAATACACAGATACACCTGATGTTTGTGGGGCTCTTGTTTCATAGTTAGAGACAGGCCACAGAACTTGTTTTTGAAACAACTGATGTCATCACAAATATTCAGGTAAAGATATTTACAGATAAACTAAAACTGAGGTGTAAACCTTCGCACTCATATGATGTGTGACAGTGTCCGGATCCTGGACGTGCAACTAAAGCCATGTGCCTGAAGGGTCTTCAAGTTCTCTTCAGGAATAACAGCTATGTAGTGATCTGCACGAGCCAACAGAGAGCCTGTACATACAAATCATGGATTGTAGAAATAGTCCAGCACCAAACGACAACAGGCAGTGTTTAAAAAGCTAGAATCTTTTCTATTTCTTCAATGGCTATGTGTAAAAAGATACACAAAGCTCCTTTGTAACTGACTTCAAATTTCTGGTGCCTGTAATAATGTGAGGTAAGATCGAGTATTTGACATGAACTCAGGGTTTGCTCCCTCAAACGGATGACGTCTGGGCAAATTCGCTGGGCGCCTTGCTCTGCAGGGTCCCAGAAACGGTATCGGAGTCCAGCAGCTCCACGATGCTGTAAGGCGAGCAGTCCTCCAGCCCCAGCTTCCCACAGGCCCAGCCGCAGAAGCCTTTCTCCAGGTCTCGCACTGCCTGCCACCACTCGCTAAAGGCCCAGGACACCTGCACCACGGCCGAGTACAGAGCCAGAGACAGCGCCATGGGCATGATGAGCATGGGGTAGAAGATGATGAGAAAGGGGCATATTGTGATCTTGTGCCAGAACGTCCGCTCCTCGTTGTACACCAGGAAGACGTTGTACCAGGTCAGTGTGCCGTAGTAGAAGGAGGTGATGAAGGAGAGGAGGAAAACCACAGGCGCACAGGAGATGCTCCACAGGACAACGTGGGGTCCCTGACACACGCCCAGGGAGCAAGCGCCTTTCGATCCGTCCCCTGCCTCGCACTCTGCATCGAGACGTTCCCTTGACTTGGCCAGATCCCTGATTTCCTTCTCTGTCAGAGTAACGTGAATGTCCACCACCTGGCCCTTCTTCTTTCCCCGTGTGATGGTGCCAGTAAGGGTCACATAGCGGCTGTCTGGGGGAAGGTTCCAGCCTCCTCCTGTTCAGAAATAATATGATGTTGCAGATAGGAAATCAGCAATGTCTTATCACCTCCTTATTGTTGCATCTACAGCATTTTCAGTGATGGCAGAGTTTGGGAAAAGGGTTGAACAAAAATTAAGTAGTTTACAGGAAGTTAATGATATTATCATCAGTTACACAAGATTTAAATGAAAGATTCAGAAAAGATTCAAAGGGTTTATCTGCACATGAACTAAAACTGATAATAAAGCCAGACAGATACATCAGGGAAGATAACTTTGCGTTATAATACATAAAGGTTTTAAACCAAAAACTGCTGATATCTAATGACAAATTTTTCAGAGAAGGGCTTCCTTGTTACAGCAAAACAATGCAATATTCTTTCCCTGCATGCAATCTCAGCATAAAACTAAGATGACAGAAGGATCTGTCGAATAAAACTCCAGAAATTAACCTAAATTGAACGCATGCTGTATGTCAACCATGACTTAACAGCTAAAATGACACATCTTCCCAGCAGTAATCACAACTGACGTGTGACTTCATGACTCTAACACAACCTGACACCTCTCTCACCTTCGCCTGTGGGTGTGCAGAGGAACTTCGCTCCCTCTTCAGAGTTCCTCTCTGCTCCCTCCTCAGCGCTTTGCTCCTCACCAGGGGCTCTTTCCATTTCAGAGCGGTACACGATGATGGACTCTGGACGGGGCTCTTTCTTTTTCCTCCTCTTCCTCCTCATAGATGGTCCCACCTCTCCATCATCCACATGATTCCCGGATACATCTGATCTTAAGGAGACCATCTGGGGGCTGCCTTCTCCTTCGGTCTGAGGATCTTCTGCATGCGCCATGCTCTCTCTCACACAAGTGACCCCCGGTTCTTCTTCTTAGGCGTTACGTACTGAGATTAATAGTGAAATATTAAGCAGCAGACTCTGCACTGCATCCAACCGTTGCTTACGTAAAAGGAGCAGTCGCTGGCTTTAAACAGAGAAGAGGAGAAAGAGCCTTTTATTGAATACCCATTTATTTATTTTAGACACTAACACTCAGTGCAGTCATCCCGGCTCTGATTCTGTACAGGAGTAGTTTTTATTATTAGTATTATTTGCTTTCCTGCTCTTTTCTTGATCTACTAGGATCTGCACTGATAGAGAAAACCCGCACCCTATCTAACACAAACAAAGCATGATAACCTACATTTGCTCTGGGTAAGGGGTAGTCTCTGTTTGGATGACTTCACGCCTTGTCAAAAAAGCCTCTTGATCACGCAGACGTCATTTTATCCCTTATAAATGCCTTATAACAGAAAAAAACACACACGAGCAACGAGGTGCTGCTGTGTCGTTCCAAAATAGCGAGGAATTTCTCATTAGACATTGAAACCGACAATGAAAGCGTTCATACAGCTGATCCCCTCCCATTTAAATCCCACCCATGTCCGCTCTTTTGTCTGCAGACATCAGCCGGCGAATATGGGTTGCTAGGGGAAAACCCTCCACCCAAAATGCAAGCTTACCTTTTATCAGATGGACACGTAGCGTTTAGAAACAGCCGTCTGACAAAGAATCCCTGCATCAATTCGACACTTTGTATGAACACAAACCACGGCTTATGTTTTTGAGGATACAGATGCGCTACGTAAAAAGATTTCCAGAATAGCCCTAATCCCGCCCCTCCTCTAACCTCTGTCACGCCAATCCAAAACATCCTCCTCACTTCTGCCAGTTCAGCACGATAAACAAATGGAAAATGACATCAGTGTGTTAAAAAAAGAAACAAAATATAAATTAAAGTGTTTATACTGCCATATGTGTTTTTTCAAAGCAATACTTAGAAACAGGGACGTATAACGACATTGTTGCGGAAATTCCGTAAGAAAAATTCCGTAGGATGTTTAGTTGGTGCCTTTGCATGAATGTATTAGCATACATACGCAAAAAGAGCTCACACAGTTATGTTTACCATAGGAACTGAAAGCTGGAATGAGTGCTATTAAAAATACCCAAAACCTCTCAACTAATATGGTTCCACCAAGTTAAAGATGTCATAAAGCAAGAAGACAAAAATTTGTTAGGGGCCATTATCTGACAGTAACCACTTATGACTGTGCACCACAATCGTTTTTGCGCAAATTTAAGCTTTTACGTAGGTTTACTTAATTAGGAGCAGCTAACGGCCACCGTATTCAGCTAACTTATCTACTGGTGTGTAAAAATGAGTACTATTTGTTCACTTAATGATATGGACAGCCTCCTCTTTCAGTTGGGTGAGTTTAGTAACTCGTAGCTGTATTTTATCGTTCCCAGTTGGTGTCACTGTGTCCTGGTTTAGCGGGAGTTACCATGGACCCAATGTCGGTTCTAAGCTAACTCGTTAGCTCATGATAACTCCATTACTTTCAGACTTATGTTTTGTTGATTTTGTTCTGGTTTTGTGTTTCGTAGCTCTTCAAACTCGGGAGCTTGTTCAGAAGAAGCATGAAATTAATCAACAAATTAAAGGTATGCCTTCTTTGGCCTGCACATTTTCTTTATAGACATGGCTGACATAACATGGCTTTCTGTTGGTAAAAAAAAGAAAGAAAGAACATGGTGCCATTTTCAAATTTCTTTCTGTTGATCCATTCACATCACTACCACATATTTATATTGTAAGTTAAGGGTTCGTGTTGCTTGCAGATACTCAGCATTGTCTGGCCCTGAAATGTATGCATGGGCAGAGCTTGAAACAGCATGTCCTTCCATTTGTTTTTGGTCATTAACTGATCCACACATGGCACTTCTATAAACCAACCAGCCAGGGCTTTAACAGGTGCTCTGTAATAGGTCAAAAAACAATTTAGGGCTACCTGATAATCAGGGTAATGTTTTGTTCTTTTTATAGAATAGCATTGTGTGCTCTTGAAGTGTTAAAACATTTTTGTCAACAGTTTGCAGGGTCAACATTGCTGAGAGGAGGTCTTACATTGAGACAATGCACCGAAACATCACAAAGCTTGAGGAGGAAATCAATGCAATGCAGAGCACTGTAATGCAGAATAAAGTCAATGCAAAGAGGTTTGGTGATATATAAACTTGCACATTTTATGATAGAGTCTCACGTTGTCCGGTTTGGTAAATCATTTTTTGTTTTACCATGTCACTTCAGCATGAAAGCGACCAACTGCCTCCTCCTTCAGTATGAGCAGACACTGAAGGCGGAACTGGAGAGTAGAAGAACCAGCTACATGCACGACCTGTGGGTTCTGCCAGCTCTTACCTTTAAGGTTAAAATGTGTATGTGCATTGTCACTAACGAAGCTGAATTGTTTTATTTGTGATCCAAAAAGGGAAGTCTATGAAGAGAAGATGTCAAGTTGTAGAAAGACATTTCAGTCACACAAGGAGTATTATTTACAAGACCCTCTTGCTCAAGAGCTCCTCAAGCTACAAACTGAGAAAGAAGAGATTGAGCACAGAATCAAGACATGTGATGATCTCATAGCTGGGAAACAGAAGGAGCTGGACCTTCTCACTGGTAATAAATTAGATTATTTTATTACTTCTTGTTCTTGTGGTGCTGAAATATTTGATATAATATCTGTCTGAGCAGCTCCAGCAGTGAGCTGTGTTTCCACTGAGACGCCTCCAGGCAGGTAACTCTTACACATAGCAAAGAATAATCATCTATAATAATTAGATTTTTTTTGACTGACTGTCCATTTTTCCTGTGTAGTGATTTTGGCCAGCAGCTGATAACAGAAGAACAGACAAAGATGGACAGTGATTCTTCTATTGATATCTCATCTCTTCATCTCAGCCAGGCTGCTGTACTTGGATAAATTAGTTTGCCGTTTTAAAAAATTCAAATTCCTAAAGTTGCAATGGGTGAAGGAAATATGTAGCTGGGGTTTTTTGTCAAGCCTCTTAAATGAGTCTTATGCTGATTTTACAGTGTGGTCACAAAGCTCCTGCAGAGGCAATTGCTGAGGACATGCCTGAACAGGACACGGTCCAGGATTCTCCCACAAGTACCTCCCCCGACAAAGCCAGTATTGACAAGTGGTCCTTTGAGCAGATCAATGGTGAGCTGACTCCATTTTCTCTAAGTGCCAGAGGATGCTTTGTTTTGGTACTTTGAGCATGTAAAGTCTTTCTTTTTCTAGAACAAAGTCACCCAGATGAGATGAACACTGAGACACCAGAACTGGAAACTTCACAAGAGGACCAGGTCAAAGGATTTTTGGGTTTTCCTATACTTAGACTGACTATAAAGGACCAAGTTACCACTTTGGCATCTGGTCATCCGGATTTTACCCAGTATATATTATAAACAGTAGCTTTTGTATAACATACAAGCTACTTTTTAGGATCATGCTTCACATAACAGGCATTACTTTATTTCACAGGTGTTAACTAGTCAGAAGAATTACTACTCCTCGTTTGGAGGATTTGGAAGGACTGGCATGAATTATTTTCCCAGACAATTAACTCAGAGAGCACGTATCATTATTTACTGAAGTAGCCACTAAAAGCCATGGCTCAGGTTCATAAGACCTTGTATTTATCAGAGAAAAAGCGTCCCAAAATGGCATAAATTGTTGCTAAAATGAGGTGATTTCAGTGATAAATGTGCAGTTACTTTGATTTGTATAACTAGAATTTGTTGCATCACATTCTGGGATTCTTATCGTCGAAATCAAAGATTAACGTCTTTATCTCTAATTTGACAAAGGGCGAACAGCCCCTTGTGTCAGCTTTAGCTTCTGTCGAGGATGAGATTAAGCAAAGAGCAGCTGTAGATGAGGAGCAGGCACCAAGTGAGAGTGCAGCCCAGGGAAATGCTGTTACTCCTCCAACAGCTTCGGAAAAAGCTCATCCCCAGTCTCTTCCAGAGAAACCGACAGCCGCCCCTTCAACCCCAACTTTTGCATTTAAGTAAGCGGTTGTCTGAATTCTTCCAAATTAACCAATACAATCAAATTCAGTAACTCCTGAGAGGACTTTTTCTTGTGTTGACTTTAGCTTTAGCCCCGGTACCTCCCATGTGGGGGGCTCTGATGCTAAATCTCCAGCCTTCCTTTTCTCTCTGAGCTCCGACCCGAGCACACCAGGCTTCTCTGGATTTGATGTTGGCTCATCAATGGATGAGGTGAGGAGACAGAAAAAAGAATACTTTGTCTGACAGCTCCGTCCTTTGTAGTTTTCAGAATTACCTCTGTCTTTGCAGGACTCGTCTTTTGCTTTTGCTGGTGCCTTTTTCAGCGAGAAGGTAATGCACTTCACGCTTTACGCCATACTTCTGTAACCGGATAAAAATGTTAAACTATTCATGTCTTTCCAGAAAGCCACAGAGGTCAAGCCTTCAAGCTGTGGGTATCTAGCTTTTATGTTGTCCCTCCTCTGTGTTACATAGGTTTAATTGCAGGTTTGCACCATTTTTTCAGGCCCTGAATTCCTGTTTGATCAAGCAGAACAAAGTGAAGACTTTCAGTTTGCCTTTCCTGCCAAGAGCCCTCAGTCAGCCAATAACAAAAGCACCAGGGATGAGTTTCCATTTTCCTTCAACTTCTAACAGTTCTACAGACATCCAACCTCTGAATTAACTTTTTTGTACAATACTTCCCTTGATTATTTATCTCTGTTGGGTTTCCTAATGGCAGTTACCGTGCTTAAAGATGCCATGACATCACCTGCTAATAGTCTCTTTGTTCTGTGAAATGGCTTCTCTCCATTTGTATGTTTCACTTGGAGGTCCAGTCATCACAAAACAACTTATTTTATTAGTGTCATAGTTTAACATTTATTGCAAACAGGGAGAGCATTTGTAGCAGCTAAATACACACAAACAACTATAATATATTTCCAGTATTTATCTCCTTTAAAAACAGTAGTTTTAGAGTTTAACACATTTTCTGATGTAAGAAAATGTTGAAATATTTCGAGTTTTGTTGCATCAGTGGTTAATGTACTGTTTCAGTCTCAAACAATAAAAAAAAGATTAAAAATAATTAGCATCTCGCTGGTCCCTTAATCACACAGTCACATTAGTGCACACAAAATACTCAACATTACAACATTAGTAGATTTCATAATATATTTGCATGCAAAAAGCAAGACCAAGAAAGCCATTTAATGGAAACACCTGATTCGATTGTTTTGGTTGACACTGTCAAGGTGTTTGTATTTCATTTTAAAAGCAAACCATTCATAAAACAGCACCTACATTCTTCTGTAGTATTTCTATAATCAATCCTGTGTGTTTCATAGCAGCAGTTTCAGTGTAAAAAGCATCTCGTGCACATTGGCACAGGAAATAGAAACGTGTTCTCTGTACTGAATGCTTCACTCAATATATGAATGTTTGAATTGCACTTTTACATTCAGTCCGTTGTAGCTACTTTTACACCGACCACAGACTGAGTTCATAAATTGTGTTAAGATTGGGATATATTTCTATCATTACTCAAAGGCAGGGTCTTTCGATTTAAGAGAGGAACAACATTCAATGAAAAGGCCATAAATCAAACTGGAAACCGCTCCTCCGCGCGTTTGCTGTAAAATGCATGAGCAAGCTCTTTAAAAACCTCTGACACAGAAACCTGAGAGCGTGACGGAGGTTTGTGAGCACGCGTCTGTAGCCCAAACTGAAGCTGAGTGCAGAGAGGAGGGGTTGAGCTGGAGCACTGGCACATTCCATCTGGACAATCTTATTCCTACATGTCTGAGGTAGAGCTATGAAAGACCACACTCTTGAATTCTAATATGAAAATATCCTCTTTTGTAGCCACAGAAACAAAGGAAGGAGAGATAAGGGTCGAAAAGTGCTCCTTTCAGAGAGCTTAGTAGCCAGCGTCGATGCTGATGGAGCGTCGGGTCACGTGTTCGATCTCTCCGGGGACATACTCGCAGAAGCTGGTCTGGTACTTGGCCAGCATTTTCAGCATTGGCCGCAGGTTAAACCACCACTGAACCTTGGGCATGCGGTGCCTGAAAAACAGAATGCCGATTGACAAGGACCTTCTGGGTGTTTGACCAAACCACAGACGGAGTATTTTCTGCAGCGCTTACTCGAAATCAGTCAGATCCTTCAGCTGGGTGACGGGGATGAAGGACACGACCTTCCTGTTGAGGCCGAGCACGCAGGCCGTTTCGGGGGCGTTGGCAAACACGCGGCCTGGTGGGGGACAGAACGACACCATCAGGAGTACAGAACAGTTACATCACGCCAGTGTGAGAGCAGGGAGCCCACCTTGTCGGAAGTTCTCAGTCAGCTTCTCGGAGAGCCACTGGGTAGCCTTCACTCCCAACTTGGTGCCAAAGTTTCTATCAAAGGGCGAAGGCGACCCTCCCTAAAGAACAATCGCACAAACTGAGCATAGACACGATCCCGGGGAAAAGTGTTATGTGAAATTAGAGTTTTTAATTTGTGAGTTCCGTACCTGCTGAAGGTGTCCCAACACATTGACTCTGCAGTCAAAGACGCCCTTCCCCTCTGCTGAGTACAGCCTGTAGATGAAGTCTGTGGTGTAGTTTTCATGGCATTTCTCATTCCTGTTAAGGAAGACAAAAGAGAGAACAACACTCCAAAGTTATACAGAGCAGCTTTAATTCAATCCCAAATCAACTTTTGCATAATAGTGCAATTCCTCACTAGTTATTCTCAGGATCAACACTGTTTGGTGTTTATTGTAATTTCAATAATGTTTAGGCCTTCTTTTCTCATTCTAAAAATCTCTTTCAGATTTGCTGCTAGTTTGGGATTATGTCCTGTTGAATGACCCACTACAGCCAAACTTTGGTTGACAAACAGATGGCCTTATGCTTGGCTCCACAATGTTTCCGTCAACAGAGGAGTTCATGACCCGGGTCAGGTCATCAGTCTGTCACCCTCCATGCTTGACACTTTGTAAAAAGCGTTTGTGCTGTTCTGTGTAAAGTTGTCACTAATTGTGATGCATTTTTGTTTTGAGTATCTCTGCTTTGTTTTCCTCTGTCTGATATTGATTCAGTAGTTTGGGGCTTTTTTTGAGCTGCCATCTTTTTTTAGAGAAAAGAATACCTCTTTATCCACGATAAGTTATTTCTTGACTAAAAATCGAAAAACCGAGAAGACAAGAACTATCGTACAAAGAACAGAAGTTTAACCAAAGATAGTGTGTCATGTACCTCAGTACAAGACCTCTCTGGATGTCCTTCTTCATCTTTTCACTTAAGTGATCCACATTGGTCTGTGAAAAGGGAACAAAAGAGAAAAACTTAAGACACTAAAAATACAAAAACAAACTTTTGGCTTTTACCTTTAGGTCATGGATGTTGAATGACTCCTCATATATGTAGGCGGCGTCGGCACCTACGGCTATACCAGTGGAGGTTGCCAGATAGCCGCAGTATCCACCCATAGTTTCAACCACAAACACTCGTCTTTTGGTCCCAGAGGCAGACTGCTTGATCTTGTCGCAACCCTGAAGAATTTAAAATGGATATTTGAAGTGGAGGCTGGAATAAGGCAGCTCTGAATTACAGTCTATGTCATCTTTACAGAGGGCTGAACTCAGATTATGTAATCTGCTCCTCAAAGAGAGAAAAAGAGAAAGCACAGGAGATTTCATGGATGTTTCTAAAGGGATAAACGCTTAATTGTCAGTTTTTCTCTATTGCCTTCAAAGTTTAAAGATCAAAACTACTAAAGCCTGGTCAGACTGTATGAATAGCTTAGTCTCTCAGGAACATCTCAGGTATTTTCAGGTTACGTCTCCTCTCATCTCCAACCTAAAACATCAAAGCTGCACAGTGAAAATGAGCCATCTGCTCAGAATTACCTCCATGGCGGCATTCACAGCCGTGTCTGCTCCCAGGCTAAAGTCAGTTCCGGGGACGTTGTTGCTGATGGTAGCTGGGATGACGCACATGGGGATGCAGAACTCGTCGTAGTGAGTCCGCGCTTCGTACAGCTGCAGCACGCCTTCGTATCCCTTTGAAAGGGACAGAGAGGTGGATTTAAAGACACTGAATATGTTTAGAGACTGTAAGACTTTTAAAAGTTTTTTTTTTTCCTAATATACCTCAAACCCTCCTATTACAAGCAGAGCTGAGATGTTGAACTTGGAAATGTTCTCTGCAATCTTTGCCATGTTTTTTTCAGGGAGGGTTCTGTAGAGAAGCATGAAAGACGCTCAGTTACTTGACCTCACTCTGTCTGTGTCAGCTACATGATATAAAGAAACTGTGCCAACCTCTACCTCACTTTCATAAATAAGGTAAAGAATTCATGATTCTAATTCCTATGTATCTAGTGTCTTTTTACACACCTTTTGGTCCCCAGTAGTGAGCCCCCTTGGCCTGTCCATCCAGCCACACTGTGCCATTTCATCTCAAACACCTGTGGACAGAACAGGTGGCAGAAAGGTTTCCTCTCAGTCCCAGGCGGGTTACTGTGAGGTCGCCTAAATTCGACTTCAATGTGATGACGGTGCAGTCTCACCTCTCCATTAGCGAGCCCCTGAAAGCCGTCGTGGACAGCGTAGACTTTGTGTCCATGAGTAAGTGACAACCTCACAACTGACCTGACAGCTGCATTCATCCCCGCAGCCGGAGCCCCCACGTTCAGAACCGCCACGGAGAAATTACTCTGACGGAACAGGAGTCGGGCACATTTCAGGCTACAATTTGTGCTTCTTTAACGTCTGTCAGTTGCTAAAACAGCATGAATGGTTGGGTGTGTGACAGACTAACCTCGCTCGGGGCAAGTTTTGGGAAGGCAAGAAGCTTGTAGATGTTCCAGTTGTTCTCAAAACTCCTGCAAAAACACGACTATTTAAGCTTGATATATTGATATATACGTGCACAAAATCTAAATCGGTGTTCTCACCCTCCACGCAGTGCCAGAGCTTCATCAAACCTCTTTTCATTCATGGCTTTCTGCACCAACTTAGTCTGCAAAGGACGGGTCGGAAAAATCAATGATTGAATCTCCACCATTTTGCGTACATTCGGTCTGTTCTTTAAAAATCAATAACAGCGGGGCAGAGTGGCACTCACCATTTCCACACACTCCATTAGAGGCAGGCGGACTGCATGGTTCCCCGACAGGCCGATGACACAAGCCGGGGTGTCTGGAGAGGCCTCCATCAGGGCAATCACGGCCTCCACACCCAATTTACTGCTCTAAAAATACAGATGGAATTCACTAAATGCTGACAACAAATAGTGGAGGAGGTCCACCTCCTTCCCCTCCCTCTCAGATTATGTGGACAATCAAACATGCGGACCAGAGTCGGAGGTGGTAAATTCAGTCCAACGGACCTGCTGGCAGCTACAAGCAGCATTTGTACCGTTATGTTTTTTTTACCCTTATTGTCATCCTGTGGGTTGTTATGGCCATTAAGGTTTTTATGTATGTCCTTTACACACTTGGTCTTCATGCATGTTGTTGGACTCACAAGATTTAAGATGTAAATGGTGGAAGATGCCAGGGGGAATAGGTCAGGCCTGCACATCATGTGACTGACAGGTGGTGCAATAGGTCACCACCCTCATGACCTCACAAACTGACCAGTGTTGGATACAAATCCATGTAAAGCTAGGGGCATAGACCCATTAATAGGAGGGGTCAAATAACAGCTCCATTCCACCTGCACTCAAAGGGTAAAGCACTGGGGGTGTGACAAAAATAATTAAATGATATAAGCGAGGAGAAATTCCTAAGGAGCTCGGAAACACGGCCTTCCTGAAATGAAAGCCTGACCAGCTAGTATCTGAGTCTGCCGTAGTGAAACTACATATGTGCCAAATATCTTCTATCAAAAGTGGTTACTATACTTCCTTTATTATAATCTTAAACAAAGAGTTTCTCATAGACATCATATTAAATGCAAAGCAGTTAATGCAGCTGGGTGTCAACAACTGGTGACTGAAAATTAGTGATATTCATAACGTGCCCTTAAAACGGCATTTAATAAACATCAGTAAGGTGCTGACATGAGAAAACCAGTTTACCAGTATCCTGTCAAAGGCTGAAGGAGTCCCTCCCCGCTGAACATGGCCAAGAACTGTCACTCTGGTGTCATAGCCCAGCCTCTTCCCCACCAGCTTCAAGCGAACATGAAAACACATTAGTGGGTTTGTGTTAAATCTTCCATCTAAATACTTCAGGGTCACCAGTACAAGAAATCCTCAAATCTTGAAACTCACATCCTTTATGTAAGCCGAGGAAATGGGCTTGCCATTTGAATCAATGGCTCCCTCTGCAATAATGATAATGTTAAGTCTTGACCCCTTGTTGCGGCTCTGGAAGGAGATGAAAATTAGACATTAGCCTGCCTCCAAGTTGTTTCAGTGTGCTTTTCATCACATCAAACTGGTTTAACCTTGAACATCTACTGTGTGTGCATCTGTGTCTGCAGCTCATGTATAATCTGGACTGGTTGTGTCCTACCCTCTCCAGTCGAGCACACATGCGGTCCTCCCAGCCCTCCAGTGGGGGAGCCTCGGGTATGAAGAGCCAGTCTGCCCCCGATGCCAGCGCTGTCACCAAGGCCAGATACCTGGAGTATTACACAGTAATGCTTACAAATGAGATTTCATTTATAGTGTGCTGGATCGCAAAAAAAGCGTTACTTACCCACAGTGTCGACCCATGACTTCAAGAACAAATGTGCGCTGGTGGCTGCAGGACGAAAAAAAAAAAAAAAGTACCTTGAGAGAAGTCAAAACATTACTGCTTTAATCGTGTCAGCAGAAAAACACCAAACATTCTGATATGCAAGGAGACAAGTCTGGGCAAGATGTGACATATAAGCTTGACTGAAGGATGCCGACAGAGAGGGAAAATACTGCATTCCATTTAGAGTAAACCTCACAGTACAGTGCCATAAATACCCTAAGAGAACGGTCTTATTTTTGGAGCGTGTCTGAAGATGATTTTTAATCAGTTTTCCATCCAATGGCAAAAGGTGTCAAAGGTAATTTAATTTTAAAAAATTACAAGAAGTTTAAAGTGTAACAACAAAACGAATCACTATTTCCAATGAAAAAATGTAATTCTGGTGTGATTTGTACATATTTGATAGCTCAGAACAGCTGGACAATAACTGCACAGAGCAGCTGTCGCTGTTAAGCATCAAACTGTCTGACCTCTGCGCAGTGGTCATGATAGCATCAACTATCTCCATGATGCGGTGCAGAGCCGAGTCGGCACCGATGGTCATGTCAGTGCCACAGAAGTCGTTGTCGATTGAACCAACAAGCCCGACAATGTTAAGGTGACTGTTCTTCTTGGCCATCTCGTCTGTGATCCTTCCTGATGACACACACGTAAAGAGCTCCTAGTTATTTCCTAGTTAAACACATTTGGAGACATGGCTCAGCGGGAAGCTCCCAACGTCATCCTGAAAGCAGCTTACCTTTCTGCACGAGCTCGTCCAGCAGACTGCTCCACTCATTGCGGAAGATGTTGGCCCCAGTGAGGCTGCCGTCTCCACCACACACACACAGGTTGGTGATTCCCTTCTTCACCAGGTTAAAGGCAGCAGCAATCCTCCCCTCACGAGTTGTGAAGGCCTTGCACCGGGCACTGCCAATCACCGTCCCCCCTGCAGGAGTGACATCAAAGAATAAAACAAAGACAAGCAATCCACAAAAATCTCTTTTTAGAAGTGCTTCCACCAACTCGTAGGCCCTGCTTCATATGACAAACAGAGCTATAAGCAGACTAAATTGACCTCACTAGATGCTTGTATGTGGATTAGGGTTAGGGTTTCACTCTTAGGGCACGGAAACAGCTGCATGCCCAAAGAGTGAAACATTTTCATTGGTTCATCACTAAGGTCACAAAGCTATTCAAAGTGGAATGAATTCAGTCATAGACAGCAGAATGTAGTGGAGATTAGTGGAGCTGCGGTAGTTTCAGGCTCTGGCTCCGACAGCTTGGTGCACACGCTGATTGGGACACTTTAAGCTTCTTTTTTTTGGACTCATTAAAAAAATAAAAAAATAAATAAAACATTTACTGTGTAAATGGTTGAATTCAACAGTAACGAGGTAACCTACCAGTTGGATGATGTTGGTCACGCTGTGCCAGTGGGCCAGTTTGATGTTGTCTCCACCATCAACCAAACCCTGGTATCCCTGAAAAGCCACAAGATCAGTGTAAGTGTCTCAAAGAAAAAACAACCAGACTCGTATGTTGTGTATGTTGATGAGGGTCACGGCCTCTGTTTTACCTCATGAATAAGATAGACCTTGGCTCCCACATAAATGCCCATTCTGGTCACAGCTCGGACAGCAGCGTTCATCCCTGGGGAACACATTATTTATTTATACATATATATCTACATAAATACACACACACATATACATACACACACACACACACAAGTGAAAGGGACAAAGCCTCACTGTCAGTGATGGCATTAACTTCAGTTCTTGATTAGATTTGCTTTAACAGATCCTGATGCATAGTGGGGAAGTACACAAATGTAAGCTCCTCACCGTTATTGCACAATCATCTGAGCACTGAGATTGAGTTGGCTATGAATATTACGCAACAACTGTTTCAGCACATCTGTCTCGAAAAACAGTTGGATACAACTAAAAGTAATGTTCGATTTCAAAATCATTTTGGTCGTTTTCTTCCTTCTTTGACTGAAGTTCAAGGCCACTGGCAGTTCAATTTGTGCTTAACCGTTACTAAATCGACTGATATAAATAATGTAGAAATTGTACATTCTCTTGAGGCATGTATTTACAACAGAAAGACCTCTCATTCAATTAATTTAAAAGCAAAGATCAGATCAAAACAAGATCAGATAAAAACCATTCTCCTTTGCATTTTTAGTAGGGCAGTTAATCATCAGCTAATACGCACATGAATGTGAGAGTTGAGACACTTGAAAATAAAATACAGTCAGTGGATTTTAACCACAACCAATTTAAAAACAACACACTGCTGAACAACCTGAAACTTTCCCTTTGGGAAGGGGCTGAATGATGATCATATTTGATGTTATTAAGCAGAGTCTACAAACTAGCTATAGCTGTGGAGGACATTTCAGCAGCAGAGGACACTATCAGGAAGATTTCCCAAAGGACCAAACACAGTTTCACGTATCAAGAAAAGTGAGAATGTCTGAGCAAAGCTTCTTGGAGCAGAAACTCATTTACATTCTTGCACCGGCCTGTGCCACAGGACAAACCTGAGCTTGTTCCTTTGCCATTTAGAAATGGCTTTACATCCAAACATCTGCCTGCTCACGGCAGAGTTTTACCTCCAGGGAGGCAAACGCTTCCTCACATTGCATAAAAGAGAGCTGGACAGTGTCTATACATTCTCAATGACCCTACACAGGATTGGCCTTTGCGTTATTTTGCCAAGTGAAAGATATATGGATCTGTGCGCGTGCACGCCGACTTCGCCTCACGTGCCCGCGCAGGGCCTCGAAGCCCCCTTGCGACGGCCCTGAATACGATTCAAGTACCAACAGTTTCCCCCCCATCGCACTGGGTTAGTGTTTCTGTCGTGCATGTACGTGCATTATGAGCACAACTGTATCTGAGGGCCGCACCTGACCTTTGACCCCGGAGTCGATCATAAACCGGAATAAACAGGGCAATTCAGTCAGCTGTCAGCGCGCGCGGCCAGCTAAAACCCACGCACCTCCGGGTGAACAGCCCACTACACTGGTGGCATTTCAACACCAGGACACACTCTTACAGCTACACGTGCACAGAAAAAGCCCCAGCCCGCGCTACACCGTCAGAAAAGGTGAGGTTTAAGGTCACCTTGGGCATCTCCACCGCTGGTCAGAACAGCCATGGCCCGACCAGCCCCCGTCATCTTCAGCTTCTCCAAATCCATCGAAGTCATTCTGAACCTCTTCACCCTTACACAAAGAGACTGGCTGAAAATGAAGCAAAAGTCCTCTCACAGGGGCACAGAGAGCTGTTTCCGTCCTGTATCCGTTTTATGTCCAAGTTGTGACTTCCTCGTTGGACACAGGTTCGAGCCCTTGTAACCGTGAACCCCAACCGTAGCACCTCTCCGCAGATTGTCTCCGCCCTGCTCAACAAAGGAGTGCTCAGGGAGCGTTCACTTATTCCGCCGGCACGACCCGGAGAAGCCGTGCTCCTCTACTCGTAGGGAATGTCAGCGTAACCCCGCCTACTCGTCGAATCCCGACAATTGCAACCAATGAACGGGTCAATTGCACGTACAGCACGGACTGATATCGACTGTTTTTATTACGGTATCGGTCCATCTATTCGGAAAGCAGCGTTCAGGAAATGATTCTGCAATTCATTATTTTAGGACTTTGAAAAAGAAGTTGCGTTTGTTGATAATTCTGAAACATTTGGCAAACATAAAGGAGATCAAACCTTGTGCGGCAGAATTTGACCATTGGCAACTTCCCTGAACTGTAGCGTCCTGCAGAAACCGAGAGCCAATCAACCAACTGGCCCTTTTTGCCTAGTTTCATCCCAGAATTTGATATACATCCCAGAAGGAAAACATGCAAACCATCTAAATGAGTAACAGTAGAAGTGCAAATTAAGATCTGTAAGACCATACTGAGTAATACATCAAAATCAAATCCCCATAAAAGTGAAAAAAAAAACATCCATCATTAATCAGGGCAATCATGAGCAGTTTAAACACAGCCATAAATATCAATTACCACAAAAATCAATTTTGAACGTCCTTCTAATATATTCACACAAAACAGCACACAGAACACCCATTTGCAAAGCAAATAAATGAGACAGATGGAGATATAAATAAACAGAAGTACAGAGAAGGAATGGAAATTTGCCATAGAGGGACAAGATGCAAATCATGTTCATGCAGGTCAGGATTCCCTACTGGATTCCCCCCAACAGTCAAACTATGTCAAGCATGTCAAATAAAGAATGGGAAGAAATTAGTTTCAATACTCGGTTCAGAACCACTAAAATAAACATTGGCATGCACCCAACTTTGAATATATTATTCAAATGGGGAGCATTTAGTCTAACACACTACTATATAATGACAAAATAATCCAAACTTCCCAAAGAAACCAACAACAACCTCAGAAAGAGCCGCAAGACTGTTGTGAGTAAAACAGAGGAACTTGTTTCACGCACACACACTCACACACACACATACAGAGACAGGAAGACAAATGTTGAAAGACAAAAGGAAATTAACAAGTTTAAGGACTAAAGAAATATCCCCATAATATATGATTAAAACAACTGTTTTTATACATCCTCTCAAGTGAAGATTAGGTTGTGTACCTCATCTGAAGGATGACGGATACTTGTTTGAATGTACTGTCAACATCTGTGCAGGGAATACAAACTGTAAAACTGGATTAACCACAAATGGAGGTAGCTTTGGGTATCCCCTGTCTGTTAAAATGATGGTGATCCCCAGACATTTTTGCAGCCGTTCAGAGCAGCAGAGCAGAATGAAACCAGTCAGATGGGAAATAACTGACACGTTACATTAACATGAGCAGGTCAGTGAAACATGTGGCTTCATCTTCTCCAAAGGTTTGAAGACTCAAATATTTTAAACCTGAAACTCTCAACCAGCAGTCAGTTGGAGCTGAAATAACTTGTTGTAAAAGACCGATGAAAGAGCAGACCCTGAACATAGGAACAAATTGTTTAAAAATGACCCATAAAAAGTGGAAATGTATAAATAAACATTCAGAGACCGTTTATGCTCAAACGGACAGAAAAAACCCAAAACACACCAAACATTTCTTCCTCAATCTAGTTTTTCAAGGGATGAAAATTGTCTGAAGTCATTTACCCAAAATGTGGGTATCTAGATGTTTTAATTGTCCCAAGAGGATTTCCTTGAAAGCTAAGAAATAATCTCAGTGGTAATGTCTTTAACAGGGATTTAGCAATTTACATCCAGTTTTTTCTGAAATGTTTATTGTCAGTTAGCCAGATTAGACTTGACTGAGAACCTGTTAAACAAGATACTTTTTATAAATGAAGCTTCTATGAGTGATAAAAGCACAAAAACTCAACTTAATCATTCATATATAAATCCATATTTGGCTAAATAAATAACTAAGTAAAACAAACAAAGACCTCTGGATTACAAATGAGACAGACCACAGTGTTTTAGGTACAGTGCATCAGCATTTATTCCATGCAGTTGTTTGCTCTGATTTTATTCTTTCATTGCACTGTACACTGGATAATACAGGAAACTGACAGGATTGGTTGATCATAATGCCATTCAACAGGAAAAGTAGTCAGAAATGAGAGTAACAAAGAAACAGATGTTCGATACACATGACGATGATGTCCACAGTTAGAGAAACAATTTCACAGAAATTCAGGTGTAAGTTATAGTATTTATTTTAAATTAAAAATGAAGGGAAGGATCACTGCAGAGGTATAGAAATCATCTGCCCGCGTACACACGGGCTTAACAGTTCATTCCCCCCGCTGTGGCAGCACCGACTCCTAGCAGCCTCTGGTGAGATGAGAAACTCTTTGTAGCTAACTAATTTAATACCTCGACTGCAGTGATACTCTAAGTGATGAATGGTCCCCAGCAGGGTCAAATGATATGACGATGCTTTTGTTCAACCATATAAATACTGTCCTCTTCCCACACCAATTCATTGTGCTTCCTTTACAATAATACTTCTCAGGCGAAAAATTGTTGGTCATGACATTTCTGAAGCTGCCTGAAATTATAAAGAACACTACTCCTGACCAATCACCCCAAATAAATTAATTCAACAATCATGTAGGCCAGCTACAAAGAAAAAATAAAAGCAATTAAAATGTAATTAAAATCTCACAACAATCATGCTTCACAGGATGAATGCCAGATGGACAGTGCGGTCAGCGGTTTGATCGGATCGCCCAGTCCTTAGATTACACGGGGTTATTTCACATATAGGTAAACAAGAATGAAGAAAGTAGAGGGACGCTCCAGTAAAAAAGCTGCCCTTGTTCTCAGTAGCAGCCTTTTTCAAAGCACTCAAGCAAACCGTAATTTGTCCTTTGGTGAAAATTTAAGCTTCACCTTGTGCTGCTTGCTTTTTATGACTCCCTCCCCCCCGCCCACCCGTAGTGTTCAACACTGATTTTAAGAATTTCCTGCGCGTTTCCAACCTGTCAGCCGGTCGTGGGAGCCGTGCGATACATCGGAGAGAAGAGACGAAAACGTTACATTTACAGATGTTTATGTACAGGATTAACACTGAGATGAGGTTGCTGAAAACCCACAGCAGCTTGGCGCTCTGTGGCCTTGTCACTGGCTTATGCACCTCGCACAGAGTCTCACCCGTCTGCGCGGGCTAGAGCTGACATCACAACATCATTATTTCTAAATTCAACCCTGGCTGACGAGATCACTAAGGGGGGATGACATAAAAGGGATTAGAAAACAAAAATGATTAAAAAAAGAAAAAAAAAAGCTGAGGCAGATGCAGTGTCCCCCTTCAAAGACAAGCAGATGAAAAAGAGTTTTATTGCCAGGATACTAAATTTCAGTCAATCAGGATCAGTGAAATTACCTTAGAAAAAAATAAAAATACTGGGATTGGGGCAGGGACTTCACGTGACAAGGCAAAAATGAGCATGTTCAACTGTCACCATCTAGTGGCTGTTGATATATTGCTTTCCGTCTATCAACAACACAAAACCTGAGCTTCAAATCCCCACTTAGGCCATTTCACATAAAAAAGTGGGAAAAATTAAACATAAAGCCACGTGATGCTTTTCTCTAGCCAACAGCCTCTGTGGCTGTGTCTAGCCAGCTAGACATACCCCCCCACCTAAAAAAAAAAAACCTGAGCAAACCCCTCTTTTCTCCCCCGAGAGTCAACCTCCTGTACTGTATATATTATTGCTGTTGTAATAACCACAGCACTGACGTAGTTCACTCTTTTTGGATGCCTTTCTTTGGACAGTATAAATTACCCTGCTAGAAAATGGTATGTGGGCCACAATGGGATGTGACTTTCAAGAGAAGGGACACTGCACCTGGACCGCAAATAAAATCACCTACACGCCCGTTACAGCGGTAAAGGGTTGAACATCAAGGCTTTGTTAAATATTCCTGCATGGTCCATACATGTGCCACTTGAAGAACACGCCTTCATACAACAATTTGTCCAGTTTCACAGTCCTTGAACAATCCTGAGATGACACTTGAAACTGTCTAATGATGTGGAAGGGGCTTCGAGTTCACACACACACGCACACACACACACGCGCACATATACTTAATATTCACTCAACAACTCCTGTCGTGACATCTGATTGCTGATGACGTGTCTTAGAGAGAAGGATGAGAAGAGAGGAAGAGAATTTTTTTTCTTTTTTTAGTTCTTAGCCGTCAGCTGAGTCTTCATCTCTGCTGCCCAGCTAGCTTGTCGGCTTCATGCAGTCTTCAGGCGGCTTTCCGCGTTTGCGAGGCCATGTGGGCATGCTTTGACGGCCATATGGGGGACCCTGATGACCACGCACGTATGGCGTTTGAAAGACGGGTGGCGGGGGAGTCCGGTTGCGAGGCAGGTTGTTCATGCTGGTGTCTGTAATGCTCCCACAGTGAGGACTTGATGGAGGTGGAGGAGGGGTGGGGGTTACCGGGTCTCTGCTTTGTAAACTTATAATGAAGCAGGTCTGTCACACTGCAGTAGGAGCTTGCTGTTGTCGTTTTACAGATGTTGAGCACGACTGGTAGTGATGCTCTGAGACCAGCTACTGTAGCTATGAGATTCCCCACTGCCAGCTGGGAGTCTCAGATACAGATGTGCTTCAACACATTCTCTCTCTCATGGTCATCGCCACCCTCAGTCACGGCCTTTTTTCCCCTCTGTACACATCATCGAACATACAGAGGTCCTGAATTTCACTTAAAAAAATAATAAATTATGAATGTTAAACTATCTACTGTACATTATCATTCAAAAGGGAATCCCTGCCATGGGTTGCCTGGATGCAGTGCTCGATCAGAGGCAGTGGGGCTTTATGAATGGAGGGGTGTGTTGGGAGGGGCTACTTTAGGGAATTTGCCTTTTGGTGATCTTAAATCACCATGGGGTTCTCTTATTGCTGTGTTTTCTAAGAAGCTCAAATCTGGGACATGGGACAGAGCCTCCAGGCAAAAAAAAAAAAAAAAAGAAGAAAGAGAGAGCCGTGTCACGTGGCGAGATTCACCACGAGGACGGGGCACCGGCTTTGTTGTTTCTGATGGTGGCATCAGAGCACTCTGCTTCAGAGGTATCACAGTCCGAGTCCCCGAACTGTAGCGGGTTCTGAGGGAAAGAGGAGAAAACACACAGGATCAGATTCCCTTCAAGGGATAAGTTTTAAAATGTACAGGAAAGGCCAGTATGAGTCCACTCATTCCTGGAGCATCAAATAAATCAACTTTATCAAAGTATATAAAAAAAAGAAAAAGGAAGCTTATCTTATTTTAATTGTAAATAGATTCAATGCAACATTAGAACCAACATTAGCTAATATAGCTGTCTTGATAAGCAACTTCACCTTTGAGGCATTTTTTTAGGAGATAAAAAAAGATTCACCTTTGTACAGATTTCTTTTCCATTGCCTCACCTTATCTTGATTTCATAAACTTAGTCTCTATGCCTCTTCGTTCAGGTCTCACACTTCTTCTGAAGTTAGTCTGTGTGAGATAATTTTTTCATATCTAGTTTCTTTGCAGAACTTAGATAAGGTCCCTTACTGCCCGATGAAAACACTGCTTTTAAAACTTTTAAACTTTGGTTAACGGTCAGTTGTTCACAGTTCGAACTTTTCCACAAGCTTTTGAAATCTTTGTGAGTGAAAGTGTTGGAGGGACTGAATAACTGGAGTGTCACTGACCTCGTAGCTGTGTTCGTCTGAGCAAAGCTTCCCCAATGAGATCTGTGTCTTCACCCGCCGGACAGCGCACTCTTTGTCTGAGAGGCCGTCTGATTGGGTGGAGATGTCAATAGGGATGTCTGGTGTGTGTGACAGCAGCTCATCCAGGTGCTCCTCTTGACTGGCACTAAGCCTCTCCAGGGGTCCGCTGTGCGAGTGGTCACTGGTGTTTCCCTCCTCTCCATCAGACACTGATAGGTTCTCTGAGCTGAAGGTGGAGTAAGACTGGAAGCTGCTCATGCAGCGATGAGGCCTGTGAGGAGCAAAAGGAAAAATATTTCCTGAACAAATCCACATTCTCTGTTCATCTTTGACGAGTTCTGCTCACTTTGCTGTGGTTGGCACTTATAAATATTTTGGTACGGACGTGGAAAAGATGGCTCGCTTTAGTAGCACACCATGAATCAAGAGTGTTGCCACACATTAAAAGGTCAAGTTTGCAAACTAAATGATCCACTTCAATTTACCTCTGTCTCCTTGGAAACTCGACCTCACTGTCCACCTCTCCCTCTTCCTCTTCAGATGACTCATCACCGCCCTGCAACAGCAGCAGGGAGGGAGGTTAATCAACTAGAAACCTTCCTGAGCACGAATGCGGAGCAGACGGTCTTTTGCTGTGCGGCTGGCGGAGGCGCTCACCTTCCTGAGTGGCCTGAGGGTGCGGGGCAGGGCGGAGGCCAGCGCGTGCGTCTGCTGGGCGGGATCCTGCTCCGGTAGCGCAGCCTTCTTTGGGTCGTCGCCGTCTGGAATCTCAATCTTATGGGGCACCCCTAACGAGCACTGGGTGTTCTCTTGGGTGTTGAGCAGCGAGTAGTGCGGCAGCTCGGGGTGGCTTAGCGCGGGAGGGGTCTCCTGACAGTGCAGGCAGCCGGGGAAGGGGTGGGCCTGGCAGCAGGGGCACAGGGAGCCGGCGCCCGATACGGGATTTGAGCCGGCGGACGGGGCGCGCTGCCGCGTGTCCGCGTCCACGGCGGTGGAGATGAGGTCAGGGCTGGAGCCGGACACCCGGCGCTGCAGGTGGTCGGTCTGGGGGCTGCGGAGGGCGGCGGCGGGGCCGAAGTACCGCAGGTTGTTGGCACAGTTGACCACGGCCTCCTCGCGGCCCTTCAGGGGGAGAAACTGCCCCTCGGCCTGTGGGTGGTGGTGGTGGTGATGGTGGAACTGCTGCTCCTGTAGGGACTGAGTGTCTTCCAGTGCCCCTGCAACCGGCTTCAGCACGCCGCTGAACTCGCTGTGGCTGCCTTTGCTGTTGGCGCGGCGGTGGCGAGGCTTGCTTCTGTAGCGGGTTTTGCCAGGCGGGGTTGAGACCTTTGGGCTGGCTGACAGCGGTGAGGGGGAGGGGAGGGGGTCAACGCTGGGGATCCCATCAGAGCGGAGCAGGTCGGGCCTGAGAGAAATACAACTTGTCATCATTTTCCAGTCTTCTGAAGATGGAAGAAATAATGTGTGTGCTACTGAAAACTGGTGAAGAGGGCATGAAACAGCCACCCCCTAATCGCACTACAATAGATTTGTAGCCATATTGAAGATGAGATAGTAACAGTACGCAAACCCCGCTAATTCTAAATCAACACACAAATGCCAAAAGATGCATGATGCTTGGGGCAAGCCTTAAAAGGTTGTGTAGCTGGGCTTCAGACCTTTTGGTAGGAGGCATTCCAGGTTTGTGGGAGATGCTTCCCTTTTTCTTGATGAGCTTCTCGACCGCATTGGACCTGACGATGGGTCGGACCAGGTGGCGTTTGTAGGTCCCAGGATATTTCTTCTCCACAGCCTGTTCTCTCCTTCAGATATGGCAGAAATATTTAGAGTTAATATGACGGCCAGTATCATTCCCATTGACCTTTAGAAAGATTAGTCAAAGCACTTCTAGACTAATAAACCATCTGCGTGTCTCCAAACCAGTGCACAGTATAATAAACATTGGGATGGTTATTTAGTTTTAAAAAACTAAATAAGAAATAATATTCTGCAATTAAAACGGAAAAATCTAAATAGGTTTTTAAAAAAAGCTGTATTTCATTTAAAGAAGAATATTAGAGGTAAAAACAGATACCGGTAATTTGAATTTAAAGGAAAACATCCTGTTGATAGCGAACAAAGTGATATAAGTACTAAATGTTAATATACTGTACATACTTCATAAGTTCCTTCTCTCTGACTTCCAGCTGCAGCATAATGGCGCTGAGCTCCATGTAGAGGTTATTGGCTCTTTCCAGCTTCCTCTCATAGTGCTCCCGGATGTCCAGTGCATGCCTGAGGAGTCAATTAAAAGATAGACCATATTCAATTCACCATCGTGTCTTTTTTTAATCTTCCATCAACAGTTAGCATGAGTTCATATCACCTTGTTTAACGCTTTACTAACTCACCTGAGTTCGTCCCTCCTGCGGCGGATCAGCTCCTCGTCTAGCCTGTGAATGCATGTGCCTTCACTTTTGATCTTTTCGAAATGCTTCTTTACTTCCTCCCGCCACTCTGCCTGTAATGTGGAAACACATGGTCAGACTTTTGTCTGTCAGGGCTACAGATAAGAAAGCACCATGTTTTTTTTTTTATTACCTGGAAAAAAATTGAATTTTTTTCCAGGTAATAAAAAAGCAATGGATGCAAATTGGTGAAGATTTTTTTTAATATTACTTCAAACCTGAGATTTGAAGTAGGTCTCCTGAGGAGTTCCTAGAATGTCAGAAGAGGCAATGTCGAGATGTAGGAGAATCTGACGAAACGAAGGCCTGTTCCTGGGCTTGCCTTGCCTGAAATCAGTGGTTAATTGTAAAGTAATCAGTGTTTACCTAGATATTCAAACACAGCCCGAAACCAGCTTGGGATCAATATATTAGCAGGAGCAGCTCACGCTCACCAGGTTTGCTTCATGAGGATTTTAAAGCCATCGGGGCAGGTGGAGGGGACAGGAAGGTGGAGACTGTTGCTGCCAACTCCCCAAATGATGGCGGAGGAGTCTACATCTTTGTAGGGGATCTCTCCCGTGAGCAGTTCCCATAAGACAACTCCAAATGACCTGCATCACACAAGTGAGGATCGGCAGGTCATGATAAGGTCACAACGCAATGCAAGAAAAACAAGCTTCACGTTCAACAAATGTATCCAGAAATGGTAAATGAGTAGTATGTTGTATGTAGGAGTATGTTCCTACTCACCAGATGTCTACTTTTTCAGACACGGGCTCGTTTCTTATCACCTCCGGGGCCATCCACGCCACAGTGCCCGCAAATGACATCTTTGTACTCTTGTCGCTGAGCTCTTTGGACGTTCCGAAGTCAGAAATTTTCACAGTGTCGTTGTGGGTCACCAAAACACTGTCGTGTACACGGAAAGCACGGCGGCGCGTTAGAATTATGATCGATGCGTTTGGCTTGGCAGTTAAAGCACGCTCAGGACGAAGCATCGAGTCTGATGTGGAACTTTTCTGTTGTGAGCTTCCGCAGTTTTTTTGGCAGGCACCATCTTTCACAGACGTGCGTTTCTGAATCACCCCATTAGCCAAATGAGACTGACCTTTCCAGCACATTCAGCCGGCTATCGTTCTGCTAACTAATATCGTATTTGGCAGTGCTGCTGCAGCATGATGATATTGATTAGAGAGACAGTGCTACAGAAAGTGGACCGCAAAGGCAAGGGGAGCAGGATGAAAAAGAACATTGTGTTTTACTCTCACAAAGATAACTACCTATTATTAACTCTTTGGATGGCATTTGGGGTAATTTTGTTCTATTCACAGCAGCGACGATGAATCGTTGCTGTTACTTAGCTTAAATAAAACTGCTAAGGTGGTTCAAAAAAGCTTCACAGATCACCTTTAAGGATCACCGTCATGCCACATGAAAGAATATGGAAGAATGTGTGTCCTATCATTTGAGATAAAACAGCTCTGCTGTCCATAACTGCAATTTAATTTGTTTGTGTTTTTCTCAGGACCTAGTTGTCCAGCTTTAAACTAAAGTTTGCCTGCAGTGGCATAAGAATTTCAGGTATTCTGTATTCACATCTGACAAAAAAAAAAAAAAAAAAGCAGAACTATTTCTCACTTGGGAGACTTGAGATCTCTGTGGATGATCTTGTGCAGGTGTAGGTAGTTCATGCCGCTGGCGATGCCTGTGGCCCAGTCCACCAGCAGCCTGGGGGTCACCTTCCTGCCCGCTCGCAGCACTTCGTACAGCTGGCCTTGGGCACAGTACTCCATGATGATGCAGTAACAAGGAGCCTGGGTGCACACACCCCTGAGAGAGAAGAAAAACACAAACGTTGGCAAATCGTGAGACAAATCCTGGATGGAGCTCAACGAACTGCAAACAAGTGCGCCTAGACTTACTTAAAGCTGATGATGTTGGGATGTTTGAGTTTTCGCAGGTGCTTGATGTCCGTCTCTTTCTGCTCCCGCACCTTTTTGATGGCAACCTCCTCGGAGCGGAATTTTCCCAAGAAGACGGCTCCCTGTGCGCCACTGCCAAGCCACTGCAGCTCGGAAATTTCCTCAAACGGAACCTCCCACATGTCTGCATATCAGGTAAAGTGCATGTAGTCATTGCAACATCTACCGTGTTGAGTTTGTGAGCATGCAATTTTCAAAAGTTTTCATTTTTATTTTTTATAGCAGCTTTCTCCTCAGCTATACAAAATGTATAAAACTCTTTTATATGCATTGGCTCTGCAAAATCATCTTTAAATCACTTATATTTTCAGTTGTTTGTGCTGCTTAACCTCTGTTGGGTGCTTTGGAAAACAGAGGCAAAGACATTCTATGCCCAACTCGAAACTTGCTGCATGGCTGAGCGGCTGCAAGGCCCAGCGCAGTTCTTTTTGAGCCAGGATCAGACCCTGTCGCCTGCGTGTTGAGCCTGACCAAGCAGCCAGCAGCAAGGTGAATCTACCTTTAGCGTGACCTCAATTTAAGCTGACAGCTGTGCAGCCTCGCTCACTGCAGCATACGCTCCAGCTACAATGGCTATTCAATTACAGTGTCAGAGTGCGTTCAGGGAAACAGAAGGGAGGGTTTTGTTTGTTTCTCAGAAGTCTTAGAAAGAACACATGCAGGATTTAGGTTGTTAAACATATTTGATGCTGCAAGATGAAACCCAGAGCTAACCTTGCTGTTGCAGCTTGTATTCTGTTGAGTAGGTCTTCCCTATGATGTTCCAGACGGGCCGCAGGCAGCCAAACAGCCCCTCCAAGAAGCCTCCCGACCCGGGCCCCGCTCTCTGAAAGTGCAACTTGATGTCGTCCGGGTGATGCGGGCGAGTTGGTCCGCCCTCGCCACTGTGGTCCACGGGACAGTTGTCCTCGCCCATTTGCTCCTCCATGCCGCTGCCACAGCCGCCGTGCTCACAGGAGGCCGGCGACCCGGCTTCCTCGGGGTCCTGCTCCTGCAGCTGCAGAACGCTGTTGTCAAAGTGTCCACCTTCGCTCCGCGTCGAGTCCACGCTCAAGGCCACGTTGGCCGGGCTGAGACCCCCCAACGTGGACTCCTCGTCCTGGCCGGGCGCCGGCAAAGGAACGGGCAGGTTTGTCGGTGGGGCAAGATCTGTGATAATCTGAGGAGGGGAATTGGGGGCAGGGGCCTGAGGAGGCTGGGGCTGGGAGTTAGGCGAGTTTGATTTCTTCATCGCATCCCCAACCACGGTGAGTTTGAGCTCCTCCTTCAGCTTCCCCACCAATAGACTAGGGCAGGAAGTCCATGACAGCACCTCTGGGGAGCTACCCATGGTTTCATGCATGTGCATGGGCAGCCTGGCGGCGATGAGTGGGGTCCAGCCTAACACGCAGGTTTGTCTGAATACTTGCAATCACCTGCAGAAAAAGAGGGACAGAGGTGTTGATGAAAATGAATAATAAAGCACATTTAAGTCCAGTTCAGATGACTGTACTATGGTCACTCTACCAACAAAAAAAACCCCAAAATGACCCCATTTGGGAATAAGCGGTTCAGAAAATGGATGGATATGTGGATGGATGGACAACTGCTGTCATGAAGGGACCTTATTATTTCCACAAAGCGAAAAGCAATCCTCTCATTTCCTCTCGCAGATGTGCGATCAAGAGGGATTGTATTGATGATTATTATTTTAAGCAATGGAGTGCAAACACTGCAGGCTAGAGGATATCAGATCAGGCTTTAAATCAGTGCACAAGAGAAAAAATTACATTACAGAGTAAAAAAACCTAATGCAATTCTGAGAAACTTATGGCAAACTGTTGTACTAAACCGATCGCACACAGGCACTCACACATAAACACACACACACATGTGACCGTGGATTTTTTTCTATCATCTCTATCAAGCGCTAACAGTATATAAGAGATTAAAGGTTGTGCTGCGTATTAGGCTGAGAACGAAACATCTGGAGCACACAGACCATTCCGGCTGTTTAAGCAAAGACAGCAGCAAATGTGTGGGTTTTTTCTCAGTCACAGAACGGGTGGGTGAGGGGGGGATTTTTACCATGTTCGCCCTAAACAAGATGCTTAGCCAGTTAGCCAGTTTGAAAGAAAGGGTATAAAACTGTCATCTATCACAGCACATAGGCATTTTATGCTGTGCTGGGGGAAGGGGAATTTTATCAGTGTATTAGGGCAAAGTCTATGTTTGAAAAAAACAAGAATAAAACCTTTAAGATCCAACCAAAGCAAATAATCCCACCTATTACATCAAAGATCTTAAATAGTATGAAATTAAAAGTTCCCAAGATGCAGAGATGAGAGTGGAAAAAAACAGTTCATAACATGAAACTAAAAGATGGGTAAACAAGAAGGTTCATCGCGGTCAAAGATTACACATGGATGAACACAAATAATGTGGTTAAGCAAAATAATCTTTACTCAAGCTCCACCCACGGGCTCACGTCTCAGAGCCTCTATGAATAAGGTGCTCAGGTGTCATCAGGGAGACCAGGGGAGGAAGTGCGATCAGGTGATAACAAGAAGACAGTAAAGGTGAGTTTAGGGCTTACAAAGAAAGCCCAGATGATGGCCTCAAATGGAGCTCCCTTGGTTGCTTGCAAAAACCCTGATTCTGATTCCGATTAAAAAATGATCAACTTCACGATCGTCGTCAGCAAAAGGTCTGAGTTATTCATGATGGTATAAAAAGTTCATCACAAATATAACAGAATGGGAAAAGCAGAGGGTCAAAACATGAAGCTTTTACTAACATCTGTATAAAAAAGTGATATCTCCTAATCCAGCCATATTTCACATGTTATATTATCTTAACACTTTGCAAAAAAGTTGATTTCTGTTTGTAATACCTCTAACTGCTTCCTTATTTTTATCATAGACTTAACAAAAGGGTATAAATCTTAATATTCAGAAGGAAAACTGCCACACTGTTGAGTCTTGTCTTACTTTATAGGCACTTTGATTTCACCTTAATTAAAAAATGCATTTTGAGAGGAGAGGTCGAGAGGTGTGTGAGGGGTTTATTGATATGTGATGCCGCGTGTCGTGGTGTCTTATTCCAGCACTGGCTCTGGAAGCTGCCAAAATCAAACTGCTCAAAGCTTATCTCACAAGTGCTTTAATTTGCTGTAAATCTTGTACACCGAGCTTTAAGGCAAACAGATGGCCATTCATCCAGTCAGACTGGGCTCATTAACGAGTTTTGGCTAACGAAAGAGACAAAAAAAAAAAAAAGAAAAGAAAAAAGCACAAAACAGTGAACCGACTGCTCTGGAAATCAAAAGTGTTTTTTTTCTCCCCTTCATTTAAACCAATGAGGACATAACCTCAGCAATCCAATCAAGTTTGAGAGGGCAGCGGCAAACGGGCAGTTCAGGGCACAGAAAGAAACAGTGTGTACCATCCCAAAGCAGAGATCAAAGTCCTCCGGGGAGCGGACGAAGGGGCAGAACGGCGAGCTGGCTCTGGGTTACGTGGAACTTTCATAATAAAGAGGATACTTGTCCAAACAGATTTCAGTTTATGTTCAAGCTGTGGCATGAACAGGCAGGGTCTCGCACGTCGAAAACCACAATGTTTAAAGTGGATGTCAAATCCTATAACCCATTTATATCCAGCTTTCCTCATATTTTCAAGATATTTAACTGCACCATGTGGATGCTGAGAGCAGGAATATGCTGATAAAAGTTCCTGATAGGACATAAACAAGTGCGTTTATAGCCATAACCTATGCATCCAAGGCCACGGGTCCACATGGGCCGCGCCTGGCCGTTTGTGCAGATGCATGTACTGTATCAGTATGATCCGCGGGGGGTAACCTGAGCGCTGTGAGAGTGTGGCAGCTGCCAGAACTCATCTATAATGCAGGCGTGTCTCGAAGCAGGTTGCTGAGAGTGCAGGGGAAGGAGAGAATGCTCTCTCAAGTATCCGGTAAATCCGTCCCACCAAAGCAGAGACAAACGAGCCGTGCAAGCACGGTTCCACGCTGTAATTCCACCTCCCAAACAATTCTCACAGCCGGGCTTCTGATGCCGGCTGCAGCGGCCGCCACGTGCACACCAGAACCCAACGGCGGGAGGGTGACAGGCGGACGCCGCCGGAGCTTGATGGTTAACGTGGTTCCCGTTGGCGTCTTGACACCAGCAAAAACAACAACAATGATATTAATAATAATTTAAAGTCTGTTCTTATTGTTTCAACAATCTCTATTGGAAGATCTCTATGAGTCCCATAAATAATGCCCATGCCTGATCTGGAGAGACTGAGGTTTCATTTACATAGTCATTTATTTACAGGGCTTTCCGAAAGGGATCGCACAAGCATGCACGGACGCATCAGCTGTCCCACTGATGGGACTAAAGGGCTGGCAGAGGGGGATATTTATTTGGAGGAGAACACAATGCACGTGTTACACAAAGAGAACTACGTGAAGAAAGAAAGAGAGAGCTAGAAATGGGAGAGACGGGGATTGGGAAATTATCAAGGGCTGATCCTTTAATCCCTCTACAAGGCTTCAGAGACATGCTTGTGCAAACACAGACCCTATTCAGTCCTCCCCCTCCGTTTATGTTTTTCACATTCCCATTTTTCCCAATCTCTTGAGGAGTCTTCACGTCAAGAGCAGCAAAAGCGCATTTTGAGAATAAAGACATAGAACTTGATTGTTTTTACCCCACCTTCATTCAACAAGAAAATTCCGAATTAAATCCAAGCCCTCTTCTTCCAGGGAGATCCGGTCAAAAACCACATAGTAATTTTGGCCATTGGTATTATATCACTAAATATGTGTGTGCATTGGTGCACACAGCAGCTGGTGGTATGGGGGGGGTGCACACATGATAACTCAACACACACCCCCAGGGTGTGTCTAGCCAGATCCAATAATCCCACTACTTCCAGCAATCCGCTGGGGACAGCAGCACTTTGTATCACTCTGCAAATGGAACTGCGATAGCTGCAGCTCTCTAAACAGCAGCTGAACGTTCCGGCGAGGGTTAATGCGGGAGCAGAGAGACACTTTTAACATCAGAAGACACATAGCATTCATGCTCGCACAAAAACCCAGCAGCAGCGGTGTCGGCTGCGTCTCCATCACTCTGCTCCTCATTAAGAGAAGCCCCGCTGGGACTCGCAGTGGGCACCTCCTTTCAGGTGACAGCTGCGTCTCCAACAAAGAACCAATTTAGCCTGGATCCCACCTCATCATTCACACGTTACCATGTCAACACAGCATCCATCCTGACCTTATGCTCGCAGTCACACTCCATCTCATTCGACACTCGGGTTTGGAGAGGCCGAAAGGCTGAGGGGCCATCACACAGAACACAAATTGTGACCTAGTCAATTTTTCTATCTGAGGTGGAGTAATGAATTGACCCATGATTTAAATATGTATTTTTTTTTCAGAAGCTGTGTCGAAGTTTAATATTTCAAAGCAGACACAAACAACTCTGCAGATAAAACTGCCACACAGAAAAACGGAGATCATTTTTTGGGAGGAGAGAGAACTGACTGCACCTTTCCGTCTCTGCTGTGTTCCTCTAATGGAGCGAAGGAGGCGAAAAACAGATGGTGGAAGCGGGGCCGGTCGCCACCGAGCATGTGATCGTCTGTTATTCTGGGTCAGAGTTGAACAGCTGAACTCTGATATCTGTAATTGTCCCCCTAGTCATCACAGACTCTGGACTTTTTCCCCCCAGTGCTCATTTAGTGCACCATGCAGTATTTCCAAACAGAATCTGCCTACGTGACATTCACAGATGTCTTTGTTTTTCCTGAAGCAGACAAAACTAGCGGATGTTTAGCCAAAATGAGCATCAAACAGAGAAATCATCTCTTAAATGTGGCTGCTCAGCGAATGTGGGTCAGTGTCTAAACAAGCATTCTCCCTTCAGCATGGCCATGAGTCCTGCCAGAGGGGACTGGACAGCCTGATGTAGGTGGATGAAAGTAATCTTCTAGTCTGCTAGTGGGGGGACAACAGTGGTGGGGAGTATAAACCAAATCTGGCAAAGCGTTCAGGCATCTGCCATCTCACGGCTGACAAGCTCCTATAATCCTTTTTTTCATCATATTTTGATTCCCTGTTATGATTCACCTGGGATGACTTAAACACCCAGTGGCTAGAAACGAAAGCAGGTCGCAGAGCAATAATCGCTGCCTGCATACCTGCCAGTTTAGGCTTCGACCGGTCCTAGTGAGAAAAGAGGAACAAGGTCAAAGCTGGGAAAGTGCCAGGTGGGACTGAGTGCTGCGGCTTATTGTGAAGGTTGGATTATGTCTGTGAGACGATGAGAGCGGACAAGTCAGGCACGTGAATGAAATTGCCGGAAAGGGCTGATGAGAAGCGCTGAAGTAAAACCAGTTTGTCAGGGAGTTTAACAAACTGGAGAAAAAAAACGGTAAATGTCAGATAGAGAGAGGGCTGTGAGACGTAAGCACTCAAAACACACACATCGCATGTGCCTCAAATAGCCCCAGCTGGTTGCAGCCAGAATTGAAGGAAATAAATAACTGAAGAAAAGAGTGTGCGCCATTGAGGCGTCACACACTCTTCCCTCCAGCTTGGTTCCCCCTGCCTCTCAGTGAGGCTACAGTCAGCGCTGCAGCCAGGGGGGTGCGCAGGCTCCAAAGTCTGCGGCCGCCATCCACCAGAACTCCAAAGCAACCAGTTCTGATCGGACAGACTCACCTCCGGACAAAAACAGCTTCACAGAGCTTCAGTTCTGAATCCAGACCACATCTGTCCAGAGACTTGAGGAATGAACAAAGACAAGAAGTGACAGCAGAGCCAGCAGATTAGAGAGATGGAGGGGCACAAGCAGCATGGTGAGCGGGGATGATAAGGGGGCAGATGTTCAGGCAGGCAAAAGAAATATCAAAATGGGAGAAACATGCACGAGCAGCACATGAAAGCCCGGAGAGAGGAGCTGCTTCTCTGCAGCCGCTGTGGCTGCTGGAGGCTCTTTGCTGCACCGACCATTGCTCCGATGGGAAAGACTCCCAAAGTGACAACAAAGGACACAAGAGGAGCCGGCTCCATGTGAACTGGGCCTGTCTGCCCATCGCGACCAGGAGACAGACTCACACTCTCACACACACATACACACACACACACACACACACACACACTCATACAACAGAGCAGCTGCTGCCACAACAATTCCCCTTGTGCTCTTTTAATAGGGACTGCCGAACTGGCCCGCCTACAACAAGGAGAGAGACAGACAAACATGCATATTGCAAGAGACTGGCTGTGACTGATACCACGACCTCTTTTAATGGATGGAATATGGAGATATGCAAAGCTGAAAAGACTGAGAGAGAAGAAAGGGGTCCATACGAGTCACATGGGAGAGAGTGGGTGCTGGACTTCAAGCTTTTTCTTCCACTTAGAAACAGACTGCCACAACAGAAAGTCTGCAAATCAACACACATCAGTGGCTACTGGCCACAAGTAGCTGCTGGTCTCGTGTTATCCCCACTTCTTCTGAAAGGAGAAATAAATAGAAAACAACAAACAAACATGGAACCCTCAAAAGTAAACCTAACCAAGCAGCTGAAGAAGTCAGACACTGAGGAGAAAAACCTCTAAAAGACATTATTATGCTGCAAGCTTTTAGAATGCTCAGTGGAAAACGAGGATGGATCTCTCCACTGCCCCCCCCCCCTTCCCCTCTGTGCAGTTACATAAACACGCTTAGTAGCAGAGGACAGAGGTGGACATACTCTGAGCTCCCCTGCTGCCAAGCAAATCAAGAGATGGATAAAGATGTAAAGAAGGGAGGGGGTTAAGGATGATAAGGCAGGCAGAGGTGCATCAAAAATAAGAAGGGTCTGCATTGGTTAAGAAAAAAGTCAGTCACTGTGTATGTGCGCATACAGAGCTGCTCGTGATCTCAACAAAAAACACGTGTGTCCCAGAAAAGCCTGTCATCTCCGACCACCAATCCCCAGATCCCCAGACTGCGGGCTCGATTGGTTCTGTGGCATGAATTAAGCACGGTGGGGATGGAGGGGGCTGCGATACCTTCAACTACATCTCCACCTGTCCTTCAGATGGCACGGAGATAGATGTACTGCATCAAAAAGGCAGCAGCAGCAGCGTCACTGCTGAGCCTAAAATAGCGCCTGCACACACACCGACGCACCAACACACTCCTGCAGCGCCGCTGAGCCTACACCGACATCTGGTCCACATGCAACGCAGCACCGACGGAGAGAAACAAAACGAGCGACTGTTTAGCAGAGATAAACATGGGAAACACAAGCTGTTAAGGAAGAGGTACCTCCACAACGCGTTGCCTCCACAGACGAATGACAAAGACACAGCATCAACAGATTACTCACAAAGGACACGGCTCAGATTCATGGTCCTCCCTCAGCTCTCGGGCAGGGATGATAGGAGTTGGGGAGGGGGGGGAAAGAGATGAAACTCCAGTGAGGATGGCCGGAGTGACGCTTGTGTGGCGGAAAAAGGACGGCAAGAGAAGCGGGGAAAGAGGGAGAGGGCATTCCTCTAGGTCCCGCAGCACCTGGGCTGTGAGTGGGTGGGCGGCATGAGTCGTCAGCGGGTTGCTAACGACCTGTACACGTCACGCTTTTCATGAATGGAAGTGTCTGACGCAGCAAGGACGCGGCTCACGGAGCAGATGGAGGAGGAGGAGGGCAGGGCTTTCTGAGCAGACTCAGGGGGGGAGGAGGAGCTAACAGAGCCGAGGATGAAAGCAGAGGAGGGGAGATGGAGGGGTGGGGGGGGGGGATTTCAAAGCGGCACCAGCTGTGAACAGCAGGTTGGGCTGCTGTGGCGTCTCTGTAAGTAGGACAGACACTTTCTGCACAGGAGAAAATCTCTTTGTACCAAATCGGTAATTGGTTCTGCACATGCCAGTTGTGACATGACTGTGGGCCGCATGCCGGGCCGGCTATTTGCATTTCAATGCAGCTTCAGTGTGTGCAGCCTCTCTCTGTGCCTACAGTCCCAAACATCTCGTCACGTGCGGTGCGGCGACAGAGTGCAGCCTCTGTGGCCGGCCGGCACTGTTTTCCAACTTTTTAACCGGAAAGGAGGCAAACATGAAAAGCTTAATACTGCACAACCATACACGTGAAACAAGACTAATGCCGATTCCGACCTTTGCGGCTTTCCAACAACTGAGCCGACTCTTTCCTCTATCATAAAGATGACATATAGATGTGAAACGATGCCACTTTAGCCAGAAACACGTCGGACCTCTCCCTGTACTAAATGGGGCTGTTGGGAAGTCGGCAGTTGTAGTCATGAATTTATTATGATGACCTTCTATTTTTACCTCAAAGTGTAATTGTGCACTATATATTACACATATCTCCTCTTAGAAAGCAAGACAATATTCAACAGCACATCTACTACTGCTGTCTAATGAAACCACCAGACAGCAGTGGATGTCAAGTAGGTTTACTAAAGCAGAAATTTCAGCAAATAACAAAAAAGGGCAAAGTCCGAACGTCCAAAGAATGGCTCTTTTCTTCTCTCCAAAAGGGCACCCAAATCTCTCACAATATCTGACTTTTTCCCTCTCAATGTGCTCAAGCCCCCACTTTACTCAGCCCGTTTTCTGAGCGTGTGCGTGGTGTTTTTGTGTCTGCGTGCATGCGCTGACCTGTTGGGTGGTTTCTGAGCATCTCAGAGCTCTGCACAATGGGATCTGGCCTCTAGCTCTCGCCTCTCACCTGCATAAAAACACACAGAGTGCAGAGTTTGACTTGCATGGGGAACAAAAAAGAAAGAAAAAAAAGGAAGAAACTTGCCAACACAGGAGCAACAATGACAAAAGGAAGCCGTGCTGCACGCGTGTACGAGTTGTGGCAAAGTCCGATAATGACTGAGGCAAAAGGAGGTAAATCAAAGAAGGCAGATTAGGGAGGGGGGGCTTATGGCTGGGGGGCACATGATTAGGGAGCAGATGCTTCCCTAGTGCTCCTCTTAAAGGCCCTAAGCTCTTGGGAAGGCAGTGATGGGGCGGGGCAGCAGGAATGTATTGCTGTTCGCAGAGTGGTGGGGGGCAGGGATTTTGGGAGAGCATTGTCCGGTCGCTGTCCTCAAGCCACACCCCAGCATGGGACCCTGTCAAGCGGAGGAGGGACGGGGTCCCGGTGAGGAGTGGAGGCAGAGGCGATCAAACGCTGCTTCTAAAAGGCGTGAAATGACACTGGTGCAGATGGCAGTGGAGGCCAGCTCTTTTAGGCCGACGCCATCAGATGGCGAGCATTTCCGCTGAGCGCCGGCTCACTTCAAAGTGCAAGTTTTTTTAAAGTATAGATGAAAGATTCCTTTGGGTACGAGCAGGAGGAAGAACGGGGTTGCTGAAGGAGAGGCGCTTTTCAGTCTGTGACGTTGAAGAAAATATACAACAAATATACAACATACACAACACAACACTGAGCAGGGGAATTCCCAAAAATAGGCCCAGTTAAATATTGACAGAGAGAGAGAGAGGCATTCCGTACCTCCACGGAGAGCGGAGCTCTAATACCTGATCTGTTTGCTCAGCGAGAACATCAAGCCCTGCTCTAAAGCCGGAATTCCAAAGTTCAGCCGATCATAAGCCCTCGTGCTCATGTGGAAAAACACATAAGAGCCACGCTGAAATACGAGAGTGAAGCCAGGACTTGAACAGAAATCTTTCAGCCACTGCCAGCGATTCTGCTCATGATCCTGTATGGGAGCTTTGGGGAAATAAAAATCAATCCAGCTGGCGTTTGAGGATATCAGCTTTCATTGTGAGACACCTGCACAGAAGCCTAGGAGCAGATCAATGCAAGCGTTTATTTCTAATCATGTGCAGATGCATTAAGCATTACCTATATTTATCTCCGTCAGCACGCCACAACCTAAAAGTAACAGCTCCACTCTCTTCAGACTCACAGATCAATCCAGACCTTCTTCAGGTTTGAGTGGTTTTGAGGGTGAATTTGGAAATTTGAGTGTCAAAGTATGCTGCAAGTGTCACCTCTTATGACAGAAAACAAACCCTCCCCCACCCCTACCTCTGGCTTATTTATCTGATTGTTACATGACGTGGGCACAAGCCCCGGCCCGGCTGCCCCTGGCCTGAGACAGATGTCTCTGGCAGCTTGTGCTTCAGCCTTCTATTAGGTTTAAATGTTCGTTGACATCACACGGCAGCAAAAGAAAAAGCTTTGTCATAGTCTCTTTCGAATATCAGGGGGCTTAAATTTCCACTTAACAAATCAAAAAGATCCAGGGCTCGTTTTGGATTGCCTTTCCTTTAACCCTTCTGCAGAGATGAAGCAGAACGGTGGGCCGAGTGTGACGGAGCCGTTGGAGCTGACCAATCGGTTCACACCGTTTTTAGTGGGCAGAACTGTATTAAAACCGAAAATCTGAATATATGTGGAAGAATGTGGCATTAAGCTACTTTTTTCCTGGAGATTATTAGGCAGAATCTCTTTTTTTTGTTTATTTTTGATAATCCATTTTTCTCTTTTGGTTGTATTTTTATGTATTTGTGTATTGGGCTCCTAGTTTAACCGATTCATCAAAAAGAAATTGAAAAAAACATCACCACTTGCAGCACAACTTTAAACTTAAACCCACAACTTCACATTTAAGAAATACTATCATGAAAACAATCTGTCCTGCTCTGGTTTTGCGTTACTAGTTGCTCAGTTTTTACATGGTTTTAGCCTTTTACGGTGAAAAGTCAGGCAGCTTCTCCTGTCAAGTTCCAGAGTGAAACATTTTGAGTTAGAAAAAGTAGCCTCACCTCTGTCAGTTTGACCAAAACTAACGCACCCTGCCTCCATCTGCGCTCCACCCGGCCGAAGCTGTGTGCCCTGCCGTCGCTTCGGAGTGCAACGGAGCCGTAAACCACACTGGCTGGGCCCCGTTATTCACACTCATTATTATTTCACCAGCAGCGGAACAGCAGCATTGACAGCTCCTGTGTCCCGAGCATTAATAAGAAACAAAGCAGCGCTGCAGCCAGAGGCTTACAGCGGTTTACCCTCCCAATCTGCCCCACAGCCAGCCAGCGGGGACACACGCACTTCTGCAGCTGCTCAAATGTAACATTCATTTCCATGGAAATTACTTAAATCCCGCCGTGTGTTGACTAACAGGTGGATCCAATAGCAATCCAATGTAAAGTAAATAAAATATGAATGAGCAAAACAAACGCTACTCTCAAATGTCAAATCAAAACTGTATTTTCCGCCTTCTGTCACATTCACAATCATTAACTAAAGGACAGAAAGTAGATTTTTAATCTCTCTGTACAGTTGGAAGGATTATTTTATATTCAGCATTTTTTAAACATGCCTGAGTCATCACAATCAGCTGGATTACGAAACCTTATTGGACATTTTGTATTTGGGATTTATCTGAGGATGGCACTTTTCACATCACATGCCAACAACTTAAGCTGACTTGTTTTCGTTCTAAAAAGCTCTCTCGGACGAGGTGATTAGCAGGATGTTTTCCGCCACTTTTGTTCGGTACCAAACGCCAATAGAGCGGGAATGCTGAGTCAGCAGAACAACATTCTGACAAATGATTTGATTGAGGATGTTGGAGGAGGCTAATGGGACGGCCTGCACAAGCTGCTGACTTTACAGACCGACCGGTTTGGCTGAGACAGATGGGGGGGGGGGGGGGGTGGAATTGGTCAGTTTTGCACAGGAAGCCACTGATGAGCAAGTCCTGCCCACAACAGCAGATAATGCTGAGAAACAGATAATACTTGTGAGATTACTGTGCAGAGCAGCCCATACCCACACCAATCTGCACCGAGGGGAAATTACATAACAATGACTCCTCCACACCCACAGAGGATCCAATCCTTCTATCCTGAATTCCTCTTTCTCGTGAGTTCAGAGTGGGCAGCCTGGTGGTGCTGTCCTCCCTCTCGGCCGCAGGCGGCCGGTGATACACAGCGTGGCTTAGCGGGCCAGTAGCCGGCCCATAACGCCCCACACAGAAGCCACTATGAGATGACACGAACTGTTTTGAAGGCCCCTGTTCCTTCTGGTGATTACACTTAAAATAATGACAGAAGGGGGAGGAAGTGAACACAAACCCGGATGTTTCGCCCCGGAACGCTCTCACCTCCCACTTCCACATCCACAGAGAGAGGATGTAAGAGGGAACGTGGGGGAGCAGCTAGAGTTAAAGCTAGTGGAGGGGGGGGGGCTGATTATGGTCCTCGGTTTAGAAGAGAAGAGGCAAGGTCACAGATGTGTTGAGGCACAACACTGAGCGTGTTTACATGCCGGCTTTATTCTGCTTTTGGAGACGTGGTCACATTGTTGGACAGGCTTCCTGAAACTCGTCCGTCTCCTGGAACCTGAGATAAGATCATAGTAAGATGATGGCAAATGAAACACAGCGTGACATGGGCATTTGTATGCTTCGTGCACATGGTTTCCTACCCAATCTAAAGGAGGATCAAAGCTGGGATAAGAGTCCATTAGCGTGGACGTATAAAGCAAACACTGTCAAAACAAAAACAAACAAACAAAAAAACCTTCGTTGTTGTCCACTTACTGTGTTCCTGGAGAACATTTCTCTGGTTATCAACTCCTTCTTTGGAGACATCTTAAATTGAATCGTTCCTTTCTTTACATGCTGCTCAGAAATTAAATGACTGCATGCCTAGGATTATTTTCGGCTTTGAAAACAAGTCGTTTTAATCAAAATGTGCAGGTTACAATAAGTCAGACAGAAGCCCAGGAGGGGGCTTCAATTTAAATGCAGCAGACAAACAGAACTAAGATATTCAAATCCTCAAATCATCTTCTTCTCCAGTTTAATTTCTGTAATGGTCATGACCCGAAGGCGTTGCTGGATGACCATTACTCACACATACATAGGCACACATTATCATCTATGAATAACTGTGCGTCCCTGCTATTCATGCTCTACTCAGAAGACATCCACATCAGAGGTCAAAGGTACTCAAACACACTGTGTGACTTGTGCTTGGGCTCCTCCACTCGTGTGTGTTAATATGCTCTCCATGAGGCGCTGCAGGCAGCGGTAATTATAGCAGCGCTGCGAGCATAATATCACCAGAGAGGAGCGCGCTGAAAGGCTGGCGCTGCCGCCTGAATACAGGACGGCGCACACAAAGCCAGGCCAGCATCCATTATGGCTGCACCCTGATCCAGCTTTGTGTGCCGGCTCCCCCAGTGAAGGCGTTTTTTTTAAGTTTTTTTTTAAGGTGTTTGGCCTTCATGAAGTAAATCCAGCTCAGCGTGAGCAGCAAAGCCGCGGCACACTTAAGAGTTCAACAATGTTAAGTTAATCTAAGCAACCGCCCAGTCGCGACTGTAACACCCCTGCCCGAATATAAAGGGATGTAGAGCTTAACCCGCTTCTTAACAAAATCCCGGCATCTCAAACAGGCTGACCAATGAGCCTCCTGCAAAGTGTGTCCAATGAGCTCTTTGGCCAACGATAACTCCCGTCTCCAGGAGGGACGGCGGCGTGGAGGAGCCCGGAAGATGGGCCGCTACTGCTTTCTTAACCACTCTGAGCAGTCATAATAGGAGCGATATAGATGTGAGAGGTGGCGGGCAGGGTCTGGCTGTGAGAAGCTGGCCCCGTGTGTGTGTGTGCCCAGTGAGCAGGGATGGGGTGGACGCAGGGCCCGTGGAGCTCAGGCTCAGCTTCATTACTGAAATGTCACTCAGCAGGAGGGGAAGGAGGAAAGGTCCCAGGGGAGGGAGACCGGCAAAGAGGACAAAGATAAAGATGGGGGTGAAGGAGATGGGTGGAGGAAGGGCATCCTCCTTTATCTCTCTCCATCAGTCCAGCATTTGTCGTTTGGTTTCCACTCATCTGCTCCTCAAAGGCTGCTCTGACTCACTGTGAGCACGCAGGCCGACAGACTGGCTGAGGGTTACTTCTAACCCAAACAAAGAAATGCTTTTCAATGAAAAAGAATTGTATCAGCACATTCTTACTCTTTTTTTTTAATCTACATGTAAACAGGGTACAAGTTAGAGTACAAACTGCTACTTATGTGGATCATTTTCCTTAATTTACGAGGACTAAGATCAAAGTGACATTTTTGAATGAATAAAAAAAGAGGCCGGCCGATGGCACGTGAAGACGATGGGCAATTTTCACTGAAACAGAACCTCAAACCATCGACTTTCCTCTGATGCTTATTTCGATCTCTAAATGTATCTGCATGTAAACAGTGACCGGAGGACAGAACAGGATGTCTCTGCCTAGATATCCATTATCCAGACATCCGCTGCCTTCGGCGGAAGCCAAGAAATATTAGTTACTAGTCCTCAGAGGCACCGTCATTAGAGCGCTGTCCATGGGTTTCTGCATTGATTTTGATATCAGTACCACCGTTAAGAAGAGAGGCTCCGTGCAGACAGGGAGGGTAATCAGTCTTAACCGAGGAGCACAGTCCTTCATGGCTCATCAAAATGGTTGGTCACAACAAAATCCAGCGAAAAGAAGCCCAAAATACCCTGGAGCATTAACGCGACGCAAAACAGTCCAGGCCAGGATCCAAGGCTGGGATTAGAGAGATCAGGCCAGCTGCAAGGCCACATTGGTTCTTTTGCTCCACATTTCAATTACAATAACACAGACTCCTGTCCGGACGCCAGCATCAGGACCTGCCCCCCCCCCCTCCACTGGCGCTCGCCACTCAACAGCCCGGATGTACCGATGTGCAGGTACACGTGGAGCAAACACCGTGTGGCACTTTTAACTTAAAGCCTACGTAAACAAACTACTCCATTTAACCCAAATTAGGTCTTTTTTTCTTTCAAGGAGGCAAATGGTGAACATGTGGTGAACTATTTCCGTACACATTTGGTACAAGTGTGCACATCCAGCCCTGGGAAGTTGTACTGTCTGTCGGACTGAGCCAAGATAAACCAGTTCCTGTGTTTCTCAGTATGGAAGAATGTGGCGCTCACAGTGGCAAAAGACAAACACACACCAGAAGATAGCGTTATAATTGCTTTAAGTGTCTCCGGAAGACAAAAACATTCAATTCAGGCTGGAACCTGAAACCAGAACACCAAGTCATACACGCATTATTATGTATTTATAACATCTGGAGAGCATCAGGCATTCTTTGCTTTATTGATTTGTTATTTTAAAAAAAAGGAAAAATATAATTTTAATTCAGGTATAATTCAAACTCAACACTGAACTCCAGCACCAGATAAGGTTCATTCGTCTCCACATGCACTACCAAAGTGCCCGATACGTCCAGCTTAATCCTTACAAACAAATTCAAAATCCGTTACATTTGCATGTTCGATTGGAGGAAACTCTTCTCTGTTCGTAAAGTCGCAGGAAATCAAACGCACCTAGTCTCAAGCCTGCAGACTTGGTTGAGACTCACAGAGCTCAGGTTCTGTGGTACTGCCATCTTGATTGGTCACCATAAAAAATGAATGCGTGGCCACTTTACGTTGGGTGCTGGGCGTCTGCACGCCGGCCACACTCCAGCGCACAAAGAGGCGAGCCCTTCGGCCCCGTGCCGGTGGGAGGCTGCATCAGGCTGATTGGTGTCATGCATGAACTGTGACGGTCACAAGAGAGCCAAAGCCATTAGCCAAACACGTGGAGGCGCACTGGAAACACAGCACTCAGCACAATGAGGGTGGAACATAACGCTGGTGTGGTGACAGGGCACGGCGTCCAGCGCTCACGCATGGAGCACTCTGCTCTGTCAAAGCGCGTCCGCAGGGGTAAACACGAGGCGGACAGATGAGGGATTGTGCGTGATTTGTGTCAGATGGCTTCTCACAGAGAGAACGCAGGGCGAGATGTTTCCAGGATCAGGTCTGACAGCGAGCGACGGCGCATGGACGCATCATTTGGACGGAATCAAATAGGACTAATGACGTCTAATGTGAGAGTTCTGCCATAACACACACAATCCAAATAAACAAGTCTGTCACTGATCGTTTACAGGGGGGTTCCAGTCCACCGTGTAGTCGTTCCAGTTTGGAGTTCTTAAACTCTACGTGGGAAAAGCCTTAACATGAACAAACTGTGCCTTAAATCAGATAGAAATGACTAGCCTGTAAGGGTCAAGGCCATTCAGCAGAGGACTTTAATGATCAGGGGCACTGCGCAGAAGTCCAACTCAACACATCAGAACACAGCGTCCAGAAAATCAAGCATTTTGCTGATTTACAAACCTATTTTTGGAGGCAGCTGTTCATGTGGCAGCAAACAGATGAGTGACATTCACCTCCAGATAAGACGTCCTGAGTCATAAAAAAAAGCTTTTTTTGGCTTTAAAGCGTACACAAAGTGTACAGTGACAGAAATTAACGAATATGAAGCGACATTTCTTCTCACCTCCATGTTATTTATACCCAATAAGACCTTAAAGAAGCTTTTCATCCAAACCTAAACTCTGTAGCCCACACCTCATTTAACAGAGATGTATTGCATTGTTGTTTTGCTTTCTTGCTTTTAGCTGTGTACATTTAGATAGTAAATCATACAGAAACAATAAAAAATAAAGATCAAAATACAGAAAAACAGCCAACCTGTCCCAGGAATAAGCTCCTTTACTGTTCCGCCACGTAGTCAAAAATACCAAAACAAAACTCCAATCTGAGAACACAAAACAAACATTTCTCCTCTGGCCTCTGTAATTTCCCCTCCTTTCCTGCACGGGCCGGCAGAAACCTATAATTTCCTCCTTCTCCTGGTTGAAACACACAAGCAAGAAGTCTCTTGTAGATGTAAATCAGTTCAGCGTTCAACAAGATTGTTACATAATAAGGGCAAATAAGAAACCCTCACCTTATTGGCATGGGCAGGACGCGCTCCACTGTACACCTCTTTTCAGCCTCCTAAAATCGCAGCTACAGGTACCACATCACGTCGAAATCGCTTTCAAACTCAAGCCGATTCGTAGCTTTAAAAGTCCATTCACGAGAAATACATAACAGTTGTTGTAACAGCCCGGGACAGCCGCGTTAAAGCCCGTAAACCGCAGCTCAATGACAGCTGCCTCACTCAGCACATTCATCTTCAACACAAAAACAAAACTGAAGCGGTTCCCCTCAGACTCCTCCGACGGGACGCCTTCGGTTCGCCAGTCTGTTTGAAACTTCAGCTCAAAGTAACACAAACCTGAGCTTGTTGCCTTGTAGCCCCTTCTGAATCCCGCAGAGATGTCCGACCGCCGCTGTCTCCGGGTTTCATCTATTTACTAGAATGGTACGGTCTCACGAGCCTCCTGCGTCACTTCCGGACACTCTCACTCGGTGGCACCTGTAAACTGCCCGTCGAAGATCGTCTATGAACAGGACCAACGTAAAAAAAGTCCGAAGTGCTTCATCCATCTATCCATCGTATTTGTACCAAGTCATTGCGCTCGCGTTCAGATTGGAGATTTTCGTATGCCTGGTTCAAATCATACTCCAAAAGTGCTAAGCAAATAATGCTCAGTTGGCTCAAGTTATTGAGCTATTGAGTTATTGCGTCTCCTCGTGTTAACTGCAGTATCTTTGCTATTTTGTCATCTCTGTGACGAGATATGAGGCTGTTTGGACCTTTTTGTTGAGTAGAGAAAATTCAAATTACAGTAAAACCAGATTGCGATTCGGAAAGTGGTCTGGTGGATGCTGTTAGTCAAATCCACGTGATTCAGGGGTAACCCTTCCAAAATATTCATTAGCCACAAGAACAAGGAAACGTTTAGGCGTATTTGTTTATGTTTATGTTTATACATTTGGCAGAAGCTTTTATCCAAAGCGATTCACAGAGTAGACACAATATTACATTTACATTTATCATCACTAGGGATTATCGTTTTGGTTATCAAAGCGGAGTGGAACATCTTCGTTATTTCTCCTTGACGCCGCGTTTAAAAATAGCCGGTGTGCGCCGCCGGTACTTACAGGATGAAGAATAACAATAATGACAGGGAGGCCTTAGCAAAAAGGACGTTTTACCTTTGGGCATTTCGAGCGATGTTTAATCTTCACTTCTAAATGTATTCACAACGTCCAAAGACGAACCTCGCATTTGGACTTAGATGATATTACATAATCAGTCAGTTGCGTTCACTAAGAAGTTGCTTCTGTGGACATAGAGCATGATTGGTGCGTGCGGGCTTGTAAATTGAACTAAACCCATTAACTCTTGCAGACGGGAAACAGTGGGGACACGTGGGGGGCGGGGGGTGGGGGGTGTTCGAAACCGATACTGCACCGTCAGTCTGGCCACCTCCGCCTCGACCAATCAGAGGCCGCCGAGGCTGCTCCGAAACTAATGCTGCTGCTGCTGCGTGCCTGGCTGGCTGGAGGAGAAAATCCTCCCTGCTGACATAAGTGCGAGTGTTCAGGGTGAATATGTTCACTAAAGGAGATTTCATGTCATTCACGCAAAAAAGAAAGGATGACATGGATGTAGATGTTAATAAGTTGCTTTGTAAACCAGAACAAACACTCTGTGTTCCTTATGAGGTGACAGTTTAATGGGTACAATTCAGTTAAATCAAGTTCATAAAAAATAAACCTAATAACTATATCATTCAGCACTAAATGTATAATTATGTACTTACTAAAATAAGGAAGCAAAATATGTATAAAAGAGCACTAATGAAGTGGATCATCAATTCTCAGAAGTGTTATGACAAATAAAGTCTATGTTTTCTTAGTTATGGATTATTGTAGTTATCAGAGCTTTTAATTCTATTGCAAGGCATCATTCAATCATTTAGTCAAGTTGCATGGTCTTTTTCACAGGTTTTACCTCACTTTTGACACTACAGTGGTGTAAAATGTATAGTCTGTAAACAGCAGTGATAAACTTCAGCACAGTGTTGGCCACAATTCCAATGCAGTTACTTTATATACTGGGTTGAAAGTGAAGGCATTGCCCTCCGTGCACATTTGAGGGAAGCAGCATGATAATAAAACCCTTTTAATCCACAGTAGCATACATATGGCTTCATTCTCTTTTCAGATTTTCCACACAAGTGCATCTGCATTGACCTTGACTAAAGGCCATGCAGCAGGCAGAAGATAACCTGACGGTGGAGAGGCACATTTATGGTTACAGCAGCATGAAAATCAGAACTTCCTGTTGTGCAGAGCTGCAACCAGCTGCAGTGAGTCTCTTTGACCTGGGCTCAGTATTGTTTTGCGGCTCACCTCCTCCCAGTGAAGATCGTAGCTGCTCACCACCTAAGAATCGGGAAAAGAACGAATGCAGATGTAACTCAAATATCAGCTTATGAACGCTGAATGTAACATGCGTGTTCTCACCATATGGTCGATATCCACCGTCACCTGGCTCGCTATGTCCAGGTGAATGTTTAAGACGGTGGTTTCCACCCAGGCGTTATCTGTGTTCCTTTCGTCATCCACGTAGCCTTCAAACACCTGAAACACAGCAGCAGATATCAGAACTTCCAAATTCAAATTCAACTCATTCCTTTTCCACATATCGTTTAAATCAGAAGCAACTAAAACTTTTCCAGAAACAGTGTTTTTTTTAAATCAAGATAGGTGGACTTCTTTGGATTGAAACTTAACTTGTACCCCTGGTTGTGTTCAAAATGTATTTTCCTGCATTAAACCTCGACTTCATAGAAATTAAGCAAAACCTTCAAACACACCTTTGTCCCCTCTGATACTTTTGCTTTTATCGTCTCGTACAGCTTCTTTCCCAAGGTTGTTTTAAGAGTTGCTGGCAGATGATCTGCAGACTCCACAGGCCCCTGAAAGGTTAGACCATATCATTTCCAAAAAACAAAACACAAAATGCAACATTTATGATGAAAACTGTTACAAGTAAAAACCACCAGTGGGAAACACAAACGCTCACCCCAGGCAGAACAAAGCTTTTTTGCTTGTCATCCAAAACCGCCAGGAACTCAAGCACGGACCCCTTGCTGTCTTGCCAGCTGTAAATTCATTCTCAAACAGTTAGATCATGCTGAGTGGGAACAACATTGCTTTTAAATCTCTGTATGGCAGAGAGAGAACCTACCGTGTAACCACAAGGTCTAAATACAGGTTTGGGCCGAGGTGGTTGAGGGCTCCTCGTCCTTTCATACCCGTCCTCCCTCTTGGGTTTCTAACAACAAGAGGATCCACATCAAATATCAAAGCCTTCTCAGGCTGCTGAATTTTCTTCTTGATGCTTGTTGTACTTTAATTGCATCATACCTGTATTTCTCTAAGGCTTCTGGCTCTGATCTGTAAGGACATCATTTGGACAAATGAAAGCTATGCACATGTAAGGAGAGGCTTTGTCAGAATTCCGTTAGGAAGGTTAAAAAATGTTCGAATGATTTTGTTTAAAAAGATCCCAAAGAAAATTATAATAACAACGTTTATGTCTTCGAGGATCACTTATCTTTAGGAAGAAAAAAAATATTAGGAGAAAAACTGTTATGTTGATTCATTTTTGGATTCTTTTCCAAGAAGAGACTCTCCGTTGTCTGATTGGTTATGTGATGTCAAGACATACCCGTCCACGTGGTCAGCATCATTCTCAGGAGCATAAGAAGTTGGCATGTAGGAGCTGAAGCTGACCTAAAAAGAAAGTGTAAAAACACTGCCTGAATCCAACAATCTTCTGCAGTCGGGGCCAGCAGCTGGTGATTTTGGAAAAAAATACCTTCCACGGCACTTTCTCGTCAGGCACTGGAAAACGTGTGAGCTTGCTGTTTGGGTAGGAAAACTGACGCGATTTCACATGGTAACCGTCCTTTGATTCCTTTGTGTTCCTCGGAGAGTCGGGAGCCTGGTCTGTTGCATCCGCAGCTTGAGCAAAACAGCGAAAGAGGGAGCAAACTATTGGAAAACTCTCATGTAATGCACTTAAAGAATTGAATGAGGGGAAAAAGAGTAACTTAACAACTTACGCAGAGACTGTGCTTCCTTTGCACCAACTCCCTGAGATTTCAAACTGTCCATAATCCACTGCAGGACTTTGGTTGACTGGACGACCTGGGAAAACAAAGTGAAGTGGCAAAAGCATCTTGTATGTTTTTTTCGTAGTTTGCTCTCACAGCATATCATCCAATTCTAAAAGCACAAGTGCAACATTAGAGAAAAATCAGGCCACAACCTGCTCCTCTAGTCGAGCGAGTCTCTTCAGCACGGCAGCAGAGTTCGACTCCTCTTCCCTCTCCAGCCGCTCGCTTATGGAGGAAACCCTCAGGAACAACAAAAAGAAAGTGAAAATCTATCTGTTTTCTTATTGAATATTAAGCACCACTCAAAGTTATGTAATCATCTCCTGATCCCTGTGTTTTTTGTGCTAAGAAGTAACTAATTTGAACTTTTTCCACCCCTCGTCGTCAATATCTTAGAGTTACAAATAGTTCAATTTTAAAGAACTGTGAGCCTTGGGACTTAGAACTATACCTAAATTTAGATCTGTAGGGCTCGTAAAGTTAATATTATTTCAAGATTGCCAGTTAAGTTGAAATGGAATTATATTACTGTAGCTGCATAAATGATAAAATAAAAGTATAGCGTAAAATATTTCTTTGGGATATTTGCAGGCTGATAAAATAGTGTTTTTTGTTTCCTTTTTGTAGTTACAGTACATTCAGGGTTTTTAGTCAGTGATGAGGATACAGACGGCAGTGCTGTAACACATACACTCCTTTGGGTTTTTTACTTTTGGGCTGTATCCAGGATGCGTCTGTCTGTGCTCTGGCTCTTCTTCTGCTGCACAGACTGTAGGTATCTGTCCTTCATCAGGGCCTCCCAGGACAACAGCTCCTCTTCCTCTCTCTGACCGAGCTTATTCCCTGAAAAACAGCATTGTGTGCTTTGCATCACTTCCCTTCTCATTTCTGTGCATTATATGCATACATAAAGGTATCATTACCTCGAAGGCAATTTGTAATTAACACTGCTAAAACAAACACGTGGCCATGACGATGTAAAAGTAAGAATCCAAAAATGAGTGAGATTAACAAATTAATAGAGGGGCTGTGATGAGGTTGTGACTAATTGACTGAGCTGAACTGTTGATTAACCTTTATGAACGCAATGCCAAAAGTCATCTTGTCAGATTTTTTTTCAACATTTATGACAGAAAAATGATATTTTTTGCCTAAAATCAGTAATTATGTCCTTAGCTTTGCCTACATGTCCACGAGGAAGAACTGTGGGTAAAAAAAAAAATCTGCACTCCATCAATGTCGAAGGGTCAGATTGAGAGAATCATCAAATGCGACGCCAAGGACATTGGCTTTGACACGTGTTGGAAGAAAAAGAAACTGGAGAGAGGACACAGCCTTGTGGTGAACCAGTGTTAAGAACATGAGACCATCCCATCAGGCATTGGTGACATTTACATATTAGCCTTTGGCTTTAAAAAAAGAAATCTTTCAGCCAATAATGAATTCCTTAGGTAAACGTTATTTTAGCTCCTTAAACTTACTAAGAAAACATGTATCTGGATACAGTCTGGATACAATCTTTTTAAAGAAGTCTTTGGAGTGAGCACCAGAAAACTGTTAAGATCTTCACTGTTTTGAAATCTACACCCTTCTAGCCTAACTATTGCAAAAACAGACAACATACAATGTGAAGGACTCACACGTCCTCCAAAATAACCCGCACCGGAGGGAGAGGGGGGTAACGAAAAAAAATCAAAATATTTATCTATCTTCATGATAACTGACCAAACAACATCTGCTCAAGTCAAACATACTGAGACCCTTAATGAATCTGTTCATGCTAAGAAAAGTCAAGTTTTAGCACGCTGCAAAACGTTTTTGGCATCTTTGGGAATGAAGGCCTCGGCTCTTACTGAACTCGCTGTAAATGATGGGGGGCTTGCACAGCACCATTCCCCTCATGAAGAGGCACACATGATTGAGGATGATGAAAGGAGGCGGTGCAGCCGGGCGACTGTGGTACTCCTTAATCAGCTCGTATCTTTGAAACTTCCAGATCCTGTCTGTGTTGTCCTGAACTTCCTGGAACGTGAAGCTGCGACGACAAAGACACACAAGTAAAAGAAGGCAGCGAGGCTCGCAGTGACTGCGGGCGCAGAGGAGGCTCACACAACGATTGAGGCTGTGGAGGACTCACTTGAAGATGGCTATGAGCAGGTTTAACAGCAGGATGTTGGCAAAGAGCAGGTAAACGCAAAGCATGACGACGGTGAGCCACACAGGGAAGGCTGGCGTTTGGTTGTCATTCAGCATGGGACACTTGGGCTTCAGAGGATCTGTCCCGTTCAAGCTGCACGAGTTGACGTCAAATTGCGCATCTGTGGGAGAGAAACACTCAGTCTTAGCAAAACTAGCTTTAAACGTCTACACATTGATCAATGTTTCACCAGACAAAACCGCACTGTGTCTGAGCTGTCAGACAATTAATACTACCACTGTGTACTGCTCCACATACATTCGATATCTTGGGGAAAATTCCCAAATATGATGAGGTACGGCTCATAGACCGCCCCGCGGAAAATCCAGTCCAGCCGGTCCTCGTTGTGGATCAGAATGCCTTGTTTGGCCACACCATACGCCACCACCCAGATGCTCAGTAGAAACATGAAGAAGAACATGTCCATCATCTGGAGGACAAACAGACACTGAAACCTGGAGCTGCAGAAATATACATTTTACAAGTTCTACTGGAAACATTTCAGAAAGTGAATGAACCTACTCTCATCCTGGGCAAAGATCACCCTCTACTAAACACACTGAGCTTATCTCTACGAGGTCAGCCTGCTCCAGAGTGGATTGTAATGATCTCACCATCCTTCTGACGATAATAATTTTGGGTCCCAGGGTTCGACTGATAGTGAAGATGGCCATGAGGCGGAGGCAGAAGACCACAAAGTCGATGCAGAGGATGACTTTACCCGCATAGAACAGCACATCTGTCAGCCTGAAACAGTCACGTTTGATGAGTTACAGAAATGTGACGGAGATTTTCAAAGCTTGAGGCGTTTGTCTGAGATGTAGAAACATTTACCTGAAACCAAGGCCAATAATGAACAGTATGATGGACAGGACGTCTAGAATATTCCACAGGTCTCTGATGTACATCTTGGCTTTTTTCTCAAAGCCAAAACCGTCGGGATCATAAAACAGCTGAGACAGAGAAGATCGATTTAAATGAGAACCACAGAAATGTGACGCGTGTTGTTCTTTTTTTTTCTTGCCGCCTTTGATGCAGTTTTAGGCATAATAATGATTATAAGGTGGTTTTGAAATGGAAATGAACAACTTTTCCTCACACAGCTTTTCCTTTATGTTAAAAATAAAAAATTCAAAGCAGCTACAACACATCAGATCAACAAATCTGCTGAAATGGGAAAGAAGTAAGTGATCGGGGTGATCTGATATTAACAGCTCTTAGTCTATTTAATCAGATGTGGCGTTCGCTGTGAAAAGCACCCTGCTTGTTTAACAAATTGCCGTTATAGAATCAGTGTTAGAATCCGTATCGCCCGTCCGCCTCTACCTCGGCCTCTCACCTGTCTGATCTCCTCAAAGACCAGAGACAGCAGCCAGACGTAGAGCAGCAGCTCTCCAGTAGAGGGTATGGGCTGGAAGTCAATCATTAACACCACAGCAAACAGGAAGAGGAAGGCGAAGTAAGAGCCAATGTTCAAGTAAAACTTGACCTGCGGAGCGCCATAAAGGCCCATGAGCCTCGACCAGCAGCCCAAACGCTCCTCATGCGACTGCAGGCTGTGGACAGAAAGGCGAGTCAGGACGAGACCATAAAGGGGATTTCTTATTGTTGGACCATGTCAGCTGTCTGCTTACGAGCTACGAGAGTTAGTTCCATGTCTGCTTCCTGTTACTGTCTCCAGCGTCTTCATCTCCTCTTTCTTCTCAGCTTCTCTCTGAATGAGCTCATCACGTCTGGGGAGAAGCAAAGTGACACTACTGAGCACCTCTGAGGAGGACGAATGTCAGGGCTACACCCCTTTCACAAAGAGCTGACCTGAAAACCAGAAAGCTGGTGTAGATGAGAGGGAAGAAGACTATGCAGATCAGCACTCTCCACACGGGGTTGTCCACCGAAAGTTTCCCACACCAGATCTGAGTCAGAAGAGCCTGAAGAACAAGGGACAGTATGTTTTACTCTGAAACCCACTGTTGCAGGGCAGACTTTAGGACCCCTGATGTCTAAAAATCTACCTGAACGCCTGACAGAGCCACAAAGTTTTTATCATCGGCCTCCAGTGCCAGCCGCAGGCAGGTGGTTCCGCCCCAGGAGCGCGACACGCGGACAAGCAGCCTCTGAGCGCGCCCTTCATCGCTGTTGTGACACTGGCCGAACACACCTGTACACATGTTGACAAAGGCTGCCATGGGAGCTGATCCACGGTTCAATTCAATTCAGTTCAGTTTTATTTATACAGCGCCACATCACAACAACAGTTATCTCACAGCGCTTTCCAAACAGAGCAGGTCAGACCCTACTTTGAAGTTATCTACAGAAACCCAACAATTCCCGCCAAGAGCAAGCACTAGGCGACACAGGCAAGGAAAAACTTCCTTTTAACAGGCAGAGGCCTCGAGCAGAACCATGGGTCAGGGTGGGTGGCCATCTGCCTCGCCCGGTTGAGGGTGAGAGAAAGGGAGGGCAAGAGGCAGACTACACAGTAACACATAGGCTGGATGAACAATGTCAATGATATGTATCGTAATGATAGCAGTAATAATAGCAACAAGACCACGAACAGTGGTCGTTCATGGCTGTCTCGTACCAATTGCCCGCGTTTCATAATCACTGGCCAGTGCGAGCATCTCCTGGGACTCGTCTGTTTCGCATTCTTCCTTTGCCATCGTCTTCAGGATCTTACTGGCAGCCAGGGCAGCTGACATGCAGTCCCTGCACTGCGCTCGCACAGACACAGGGAGGTCGTGTACATGTAGGCGTTACAAAAATGGCTGCTGGTAGTATTTTGTGTGTTTGAGTGTTTTCATCACCTGCTCCCAGGCTATTTCAGACAGCTCCTTGTTGTTCTGGACCACGGCCCAGAGGAAAAGGTCTGTGCCTGGATCCCTGTGAGCTTCAGCACTGTCTGGCATCAGTGGAGCCTGGGAATCCGCCTGAAGTTTAGATACCTGCAGGAGAAGTCCGGGGAAAGGCCGCATTCATTGTAAAGCCAGATTTTCTGAGATAAATTAAGCAGCAGGATGAAACCTTAATTGTTTCTGGGCTGGAGGTATTGGAATATGTATGATTTTACGAACACTTTATTTTTTATCTGTGAGGTCTATTACCCCAGAGACTAGGACCACTTTAGAAATGGAATATAAAAGTATATATATATAAAAAAAAGAAAATCATCTTAAGGCTAATAAACATCTATTCGCTCACTTCTGTGTTGACAGTTGAATATTGTGAGAAATACCCTAACATTTAATATCATTTTTTTCTCAGAAGCAGACACAAAATGAGAGATTTTTAAAAAAAATACAGATTTTAAGAATCCATATGGATTTATTAAGGTAGGAAAACAGTTTTTAGGACCAAAAATACGTGTTTTGCTCACTGTTATTGCCGTGTCATCCGTAGATATGCTGTGGTCGTGCAGCACGGGGGCCGGAGGGTAGATGGGCACCGTGAATTTGCCCAACAGGCGGCGCACCTCTTCAGAGACATGAGTCAAAGATACCCTTTCCCTTCCTCCTGTGCGAGAACGGACTCTCCTGCACAACATATGCCTCCTGCTGCGCTTAGCACCGTGGACCCTCTTGGCCAGCTTGCGCAGAAAGAAACAGCTGGGCAGCTGTTCGTAGAGCTCACACAGAGTTTTATCATCCTGCAGGAAATCCCTCAGATTCACGCCATTCTCCAGCAGCAGACTCACAAACCGAGGCTTGTTACCAACCAGAGCGGAGGAAAAGGCCCCGTGAAGGTCCCTGGACTAGAGGATGAGGGTGAAGCTCGTTTGAATGATGACGACGACACACTATGGATAAACACGGTGTTATGAACAGTAGGCAAACCCACCTTCCACTGGCTCTCCTCAGTGAAGATCTCAGTCTTGGCTATGTCCACTCTGTTCCAGGCTATAGCAAGCTCAAGCTGTCTTGTCCAGCACATTCCCTGAGACTCATCACTCCTGGACGCTGAGTGGAGGATTACAGAACCAGTTTAATGTCTTTACATTTACACGAAACACTGACTGCTTCAGATCGTTTTAACCGGTCTGCACACAGGCACATCTAATTTGTGTTCCCTGCTTTACATTGTCCACAGATTAATCTGATGACCACTTTGACCTGCAGAATACTGTTTTGTTCAAACATTTTATTATTAAATGAATCAAATGTGCAGTTAGCACACAAGGTAATCTGCCATTTGCCAAGTCGGAACCAGATTATTTTTGTTGTGCTTTGCAAAGTAGACTTTTTATATGACATATCAATATGAACAAAACTTAAAATGCTCTTTGTAACTTTTACCCATGACAACAACAGTTAAAACCATAACATTTAAACAATTATGGATTTTAATGAATAGTTGTGGTAGGCAAAAGCTTTTGTAAAGATGGAGGACATTAAATGAACCATTCATCACGGCCAAACATTTTCTAAGTGAGCGTCTCTTGTCATAAACACTTTCTTTTTGTGCACTTTCAATCAGCCATCATCTACACATACGCACTAAGCCTGGTCGGATGGGCTTTAATGAGGCAGAGTAAATCTTGAGGAAGACCCGATTATTTCTAAAGAAATCAAGTGTGGCCATTAGTGTCTTCCTGTAAAAACCAGTGTCCATTAGGGTCTTTTGAGAGAGGCAACCTGATACTCTAAAGCTTTCAGCCCTCTTTTCTTTAGACTTGATGCTGTGTTGGGCTCCTATATAAATCAGGCCTCTATAGTTACCTTTAAGTAGTGCTTGGAGAATAGCTACATCCACATCTGCATGGCTGTCTTCGCTTACTGTGAAGATTGTCAGCAAATGAGACATCCTGATGATGTCCTGAATCTGAAAAAGAAAGGAAACAGGGGGTCTGCTGGACAAAGTGGGTTTGGTGTTTTACATCCGCTTTAAACCACCACACTGATTCTGCTCAGAGTAGGCATGTCTTAATTGTCTGTGGGTCTGTCTGCATACGTTCCAGTAAAGGGATATGTCAAAGACATTTAGTCTTATTGAGTTAGAATTCCAGGAAAATGTTAACAGAACATTTATTGCCAAGAGCCAGTAGAAGAACATTTGCCCTGCTTAATTACTAACAATTATGTACAACAAAACTCTCCCCATTCAGAGAATGGAGTAGTTCTATAATGTCATGTAAAATATGCCAGTCTTCACATCATTCGTAATACTTTAATGAAGAAAAATACACCTGCATCACAAGAAATGTGAAAAAATACAGCCGAATTCTTCAGTGGGTTCACAAACCTTTTTGGTCCATTCTAAAATTCGTAGGTCCTTGAAGTTGTCATACTCTTCCCCAAAAAACTTTTTCATCAGCTGCTGTATGAGAGCGATAGTGACCAGGTGGATCGGTTTTCCCGACGCCTGGGCGATGACGTCTGCCATCCGTCCGGAGCCCTCCAAAATCACACACGGCGTGCCGTTCAGCATGGCGTTGTAGATGGTCTGAGGGGAGAGGAACACACACGGGTGAGGACGGGGCGCAGGGTTGGAAAGAGAGGTGGGAAAACTGCTGACTCACATTCAGTGTGCCTGGTCCCCCATCCAAAACCACGCATACCACAGGGATCTTCCCACCACTCACTGGATGTGAAAGGATCAGGAAAATCAAGGTTAAAAGAGGGCCGGATCAAGTCTGCTTCCACTAGATGTTATCTGCAAAAGCTTTCAGCCATGTCGCGTCACTGAATCGACTTCTTTCAACCTTTGTTTCCGAGTGTCTTGCTGGAGATGTATTTTTCCAGAAGAGTGCGCAATTCAATCTCCACGCCGTAGCGTCCATTTGTGCCGTCGTCCACCAGCAGGAAGTGAGTATGATTGTTGTCCAGACAAGACAGTCGACCCTGACCTTCAGTGTCCATTGTGTAATGCGCGGGGAAGCAGCCCTGCAGACGAAAGAAAAAGTGAGCCGTCATAGGCCCTAGAGTGTGAGCTCTGAGGGTGTAAATGAACCACGCGTGTCGGTCCGACCTCTTTGTGCACCAGCTTGTCCCTGTTGTGAATCACTCCCCATGTGGCCACTCCTATGGCGACGATCTTGCCCTGCTCGGTGCTGCTGAGGGCGTGATCCCGCACGGCCTGACCCACGTGCTTCATCACACCCGCGTGGGTTCCACCTGTGATGATCCACGCGCCTGAGAAGAAGGACAACAAAGGCCGGCACACCGGCACACAAACGGTCAGTTTTCACCATCAGCTGCCCTCACACGAGAGATCACGCAGCTTTACGTCCACCTATACATAAATCTGATTTAAATATGAACAGGAAAATGAAGGAAATATGTCTTTGGGACAGCAACTTGACATATATCAGTAGTACAGCACATGTTAAGTTAACAACTGAACCCCTGGAGTCTTCTGATACCTGGAAAATGAAAATGGACCGACTGTTCCTTTGGATAACTAAATCAGAATATGAGTGCTCACACACCGGCTAATGGTCGTTAGATTTTAGCATGTAACACGTATATTTCTCTTTCTTATCCTTGCTGACCTGTCGTCTGGGCCACTTTTATGAGTCCCCTGTGGAACATGTTCTTAAGTCCAGCCTTCATGTAGAAGTTCTTGGCTCCTCCGGTCACCGAGATGAGCAGGTTGGGAGGCGAAAGCTTCCACTGTTCAGTCAGTAAGTGGTACAGCGTTTCATCCTTGGTGTCTGCAGACACTCGTGCATACTAGCAATGGACACGCACACATGCATGAACGGTAAGCACGGTGGACTGCAATGCTGCAATATGCAACCCAGAAACAGGAGAATGGGCTCACTTTGCCAATCTTTTGTCCCAGGCCACCAAAGTCGATGTCTCCAAAAGCGTCCGTTTGCACCTCCTGGACATGTCTGTGTTTGTCCCACGCCTGTCCTGTGAAGTCCTTTGGCTTGATGGCTTCATCTGTATGAGCATCCTTTGAGTAGCCACATTTGCAGAATTCCGTTCTTTAAGAAAAGGACGACTGTTAGTCATTTACACGCCATTAGCAGCGCAAAAACGTAGGACAGAAATGCCCCCACAATTCTTTTCATCTCACATTCCCAAATGACAATTCGTACAGCTGGCCCACTGTAGCTTAATAAATAATTTTTAGTTTTCTTTTTTCGCATTACCCTATTGTAACCTGTCTCTGTCCAAATTAAGAATTAGAAAAGTTATATAGCATCGCATCTGATCTCTTTTAAAACTTTAAAAACTTCAATGTATGAGCTTAAGCTGTTACATGTTCTGTTTGCTGCAAAGGCTGCACAGACCTCTGCTTTGATCCCTGCAATATATCAAACAGCTTCACAGACGACTCCTGAAAATGATCAGGTAAAAGACAGCACAACGTTCTTTGTGACACTATCACTGTTTCACTGAGCAGCAAACGCAAGGTCAGCAGAGACTGCCTACCTGGGATCCGTCTGGAAAAAGCAGCATTTCTTCTTGCAGATGTTCTCCTTGATCCAGGAGGTGAAGACATCGCGTTGGAAGGAAGGAGAGCGGTACAGGTGTTTAGAGGCCGCGCAGATAGCCAGAGTTTCCACCGGCGTGGAGTCCGACACAGCCTCCCCCATCCCTTTGCAGACTGGGTGTGAGGCAGCCTAGCGGAGGAGAGCAGCCCCCTGCCGTCGGTGCTGTGGGAGCTGGCTCGCCCTCAGCACTGCATCAGTGATGTCAGAGCTGAGCAGGATGCCCGAACCTGACACAGCCTCTTACTTACAGCACGGAAAACAGGAGGAAGAAGCAAAGCTTCACAGCTGCGACGTAGCTCACACAGTAGTTCTGCACCAAACCAAGATGAAAGATCCATGTTTAGAAGATAACAGCAAATGATGTTATATTTTTATACTGATCAGCAAACTCTAGAATGTAGCTGTGATTCAGGTTGTTTGACATGAAAGAAGACTGCATTAGTGGAGGGTAACCAAATGCTATGACTTGTCATTTTTTGTTAGATGGCACTTTTATTCACTGTCATTACATTAAACACGACTGACTGTGTAACTACTGTGTAACTCACCAATATAGTTAATTTTCTTATACGGTAATAACACATGAAACTTTGGTGTTATCCTATACAATGTGACACATTTTGTTAGATACATTGCATAGGACTGGTTCCACTGTATCAACAATGAGATATTCATTAATGAAAAATCATTCGACAATATAGAAAGACTTTTCTGCATACTGCGGTCCAGTTGGACGTATTCGGACGTATTCTTAATTCATCAACATTTGTTTAAACCGTTGAAGTTCAACTGACATAATCCTTTTTTTTAAATAAAGTAGGTGTTTGTCAAAAAATTGCTTGTTTTTGCTCGTTGAGATCATTGATTTTCTTACCCCAGTAGATTAATATCTTTCTGTCAGCCAAGAAAACAGATTAACTGTAACAGAAGAACTAAAGTGCCTTCAGCTCTCACTGAAAACACGCACCTGCTCGGAACGTGAAACCCCTCAGTTTGATAGATGTTTCTCCTGCTGCAGCTGCTCGGAACCTGGTGTGGGTGCACTTTAATCTCAGGTTTAGGCAGCATGTCCAAGGAAGAAGTATCCTTTGTTTATGTCCCGAGAAGTAAGGCAGGGTGAGCATCTTGTCTGCTGGAATATTTTGTAGTCTGTCACACTTCTTCATCTTAGTGACATGTGAATTTTTATGCTTTATCCCTGGCCCTTTGTAATAGCAGGACTTCATGTCAGTTATTTAAGAGGCGGAAATACTGACACTGACCTATTGATGATCTATACTTTTTTAAATACTTTTACAAGTTCTTTCTGTTGAAGGGAAAGGTTTACAGCAGGTGTTGCCAGGTGGGGGTCGTGTTACTGCATTGAGTTTACCGATTCAAACTTCTGTTTTGAGGATTGACAGTACTCATCATAGTTAACATGCATCTTCAGCTTCACCTTCAGTTATGGAGTACTTGTCCTACAGACACGTACATAGTAACTCAGAAAAAGGCGCAATAGGCACTATAATCACGTCCATTCAGACATGGAGACTGGAATAAATGCCAAGCCAATTGAAAGTTGTTACCACAGAATGGGGGCCAGATTGTTGAAGGCTCTTCTTCCCATTTTATTCCCGTGACCTTTAGCAACCACATGAAAAACAGCATTTTGAGATCAAGATGTGGAGATTCAACTTTAAGAGAGATGGAATGTCTTTTGAGTGTTTCTGTCACTAATCTCACAAGTGTAATTTAAATCAAGTCAGAAGAGTCTGATTATAGCGTTTAACAAAGGCCAAACCCCACAGATGATGGGAGCCTGCACTGACTTTTCAGCATCCCTCTGATTCAGCCTGTTTCTGATTCAGTCTGTTTCTCAGCTTTAGCTGTTTTGCTTGCTCCTAAACTCCTTTTGTTAACTGTATTCTGGTGCTCACCATCCTTCCAGTTCCACAAGTGGAGCACAGGAAACATTCACAACATGGACTCTGTTTCAACTTTTAAGCAAACATGAATTAGTCAAATAAATTGTTTCTTACATTAGAAAATGTTGATTAAAAAAAAGAATACTCAGAAAGGTCTGGTTAACTTTTTCTGGAAAACCTGTGTTACATTTGTGCAGATGAGCAGAATATTTGACATTGAGACATTGAGTCATTTGGTCCAGACTGAAATATCTTTACATTTATTGGATGAACAGAGATGCTCTTTGTCTCTGCACATACAACAGTGCCACCATCTGGTTTGAATTTGTATCTTTGAAGCCAAACAGACTCACAGACACACAAAAATGACCTCCACCTTGAGGTTGATTTGTTTGGGTTTCTGGATCAGTCTATTTAAAATATACTTTGATCACTAGTAACACCTAATAATTACCGCGTTGTAAATGAAACGTGCCACTCCAGCTAACTGAAAACCTCAGCTGATGCTTCCTGCTCATAGTTGGTTGACTTTGCAATAATGTTAGCCAGCGGTTTCTCAAGCGGAAACAAGTGTAACAAGCTCAAATTAATTTAATGAGGATAAAAATGCTCATGATAACAAGCTCTGGAACTATTAATGTCCTCTGGACCTTTAATAGTTATATCACTAATCATTAAACTGCTTAGCTTGTATGATATGCAGTTTACATTTGAAAACATTTAACTTGAATCTAATTACAACACAAATTCAAAGGAAAGATTGAATGATATATATTAATGTATAGATTACATTATCATAGAAACAAGGATTTTATTCACCATAGAAGATCTTGAATGCTGAGAGTAAATAGTACTATGTAAGTAGTATTTCTTTCTAATTTGTGATGGCAGTGAAAAAGTTTCTAAGTGTCACATCATTGACTAAAATACCCTGAAAATGTTCATATTGCTGAAGCACAAAAGCAGACACACACCGATCCTTTACGGCACAATATTTATTCAACAATATACAGATTAGTTCTCTCTACATCTTAGACTTATCTTCAGTTTTTTATATTTATCTTGCTTTCATCTTTGTACATTGTGTTATTTACAAGATTTAAAATAAGTCTTTCGCTCCATTTATACAACATCATTAGTACAGTGATTTTTTTTATCCAGCTGCTTCCTTCGAAGCGTCTTGATTAGAGTCATCGTTTCTAATCTGTTTATATTTCATACACCAACCGAGCCACAGAGCAGCATACTGACAGGAGGGCTCAACATGCACCAAGTCTGGGTGTGGCTTTCTCTCTGCAGGGGCAGAAGAAATGGATGGCCCTCTCACTACACCTCACATGACAAAGGTCCTGTTGCTCTGCAGCGTGGCAGCAGGGTGTAGAAACAGAATCACTGATGGGGGAGACTGCTAAAGGCTTGCACCTTAAAAAAAAAATGGCTGAAATGCACGGGCCCCCATCCACCTGACGACAATCGGTAACAGCCAGGACACAAACGAATGAACTGAAGTTAGATAAAGGAGGGGGAAATGTTGCATAGAATCAATTCCGATGTCGAGAAACAAAAATTTTGGTGCTGCCGTTTTTTCAAAATGTGGCTTTTTGAGAAACTCCTGAGACCTTCCGAACCCCTTCACTTTCCTTTTTTTTTGGTTTGAAAAATAAAAACACAAACAAAAAAAAGAAAACGAATAAATAGCTGTACCCTTAGACTTTAACAAAAATAGCCATGTGTTGGATGTGACATCCCATAGAAGTTCTACTTTAAAGAGACTAAAACCCTGCACTGAGTGTATACACATCTGCACACATATCTATATATATGTTGTTTCGATAGCTATCTTAGAGAGGTGGATGGATTAAAGTGCATTATACTGCATGAAAACAAAGCCCACAGTTATCACATGCAGGACAGGAAATGAATCACCAGCCACCTTGACTGATCAAACACAAATCTGTAGAGACAGTTTCACCTAACAGGGTTTTACTTGAAATGCTGGAGGCCTTGAAAACGTATTTTCCCGAAACAGACTCGGGCTGTCGCGCTTTCCTGACAGTCACGGGCCGGTGTTCATTTCCTGTCCTGATCACATGCAAATAACACCACACACGGAGGGATATTTTAACTCTAAGTCAACACACAGTACCGAGGTGGCTGCTGGGGACTTTGGGGCTGGGGGGGTTGAAAGGGGGCCACTCGATGACACGAACGTGTCGCCGGGGTTTTAAACAGCAAAAGATGCAGCTCGGTTCAGCAAACGGTCCACCTTCAAACTGGGGTGGGGTAGCATGTGTGGCCAAAGAGCCGATGACACTTTTTGGCTAGAAAATATTTAAGGCTAAAGTACGCGCACACAGGACTTGCTCGGGACGGGGAAAAGCAGCTGTGAGGGGCTCCAGTCACAGCAGGAGCATGAGTGTGTGGGGGTTTCACTGCACGCTGAACTGACGTTTACACTGTTTTCTTTTTTTTTAAATATACAGTTATCATTCATCCACGTGAGCAATACACCGGCCGACAACTACAGTAACCAGACACATTATATACTGCTTTTACGTGAGACCAGCAAGGCTACATAACAACTGTGAAAACAAAGTGTGACGCACACACCTACAAGAAAATCATGGACAATAAAAAAAAAGAAAAAGTAGTAAATTATAAATAAAAAAAAAGGGGAAAGCTGCATCTAAGGGCACGTTGAGCCAGGTGTCATATTATCCTCTTTTTTTTGTCCTGTAGCTTAGAAGTAAGACAAGTAAACTGAAGAAATTAGGCATTTTAAAGAAGACATCCAGTCAAAACAGAGAGAAAAATCCCTAAGGAGAGGATGTGTAATGGCACATCTGGCAGAGACGAGGATGAGACTCGGGTTTGGCTCGCTGGCTGTTTCGCGTGTGGGGAAACAGCCGTGCGTTGCAGGGCACTAAACATGCAGACAGACAAGCATGCCTATCAAGCAGCCAGGGCAAGGAGCACTACACGAGGCTAGATAGCACTGTGCGCAAATGCAGGCATTTCACTCCATGCACATGAGGATAAAAGAAAAACACTAAAGAAAAACAAATTGCACTTAAAATCATCATTTAAAAAAAAAAAAGACAAGCAGGACATTTCAGATGATTAAAATAGATTCATCCCTATGTGGGTGCCTGACAATAAACAGGAAATGTAAAAAAACAAAAAAAAAACAAAGGGGAAAACAAAAAAACAAAAAAAAAAGTCCATTTATGAGCTGTATTGCGGTTACATTATGTGATTAAACTGAGATCAAGGCTGAGGCATATAGTTTGAAATTCTCTCATGAATGCACAGATTTTAGTGTCATAGTTGCAGTGGGGAACCGTTTTGGTCAGGTCGGCGCTCTGGTTTTTAGAGTCTCCATTTGATTGGGAGACCTGTATCTGAGTGGCAGATGAACACATAATGAGGTAGAACAAAATGTTTCAAGAGCATTCAGTCAGAACCAAAAGGTGACGATTGTCATGGAGCCTGATGATGCGCAGTAGGTCCTAAAAGCCTCCAGGGGGCAGCAAATAGCCGACTTTGATGAGAGAGGACACAACACTGACCAACAAACACACCAACAGTGCTTTCAGATCCACGTGACAGCAGGAAACTAAACACAAAATACAGTAATTGCCTTTCGTGGCACTGTTCAGTGCAGTCCCTTGACATTATTCAGCTTCAGATTTTAAATTAAATCACAGGAGCAAAGTCTGTCCTCCTGTAGCTGCACAGTAATGATTCCTTTAGATTTCTCCAGTTGAAAGCTTGACGCAAGACAAACTTACCACATTCCAGTTTGGTTAAACAATACTCAAAAAGTTAATTTTACCATTGAGATGACGGTATTCTCAGATCCGCAAAAGTCAAATACAACTGAAAGAATTGCTTGTGTTTGATAGATTTCTGCATAATCTATTACTGAAAAAAGAAACTAAAGGGGGAAAAAAATACACTTTAAAAGATTCTTTGGATTGAAACTTGAAATGCTGACAAAAAATCCTGTCCATTGAACCCATTTCGGGCTGATTTAAAATGAAAACTCACTATACAAACAAAAAGACGGAAATCAGCAAGAACGATTGCACGTGAGCCCGGGAATGAGAGAGAAGAAATCCCCACTTTTCTCCACATGAGCGACGTTAAGTGTTATTGCTGACTCGTTGTGACTCATTCAGTCTGGAACTTGGAAAAAAAAAACCTCTGAAATGTCAAATGTGACCTACAGCTAGCGTTGGATTCTGCAAAAAAAAACAAAAAAACAACCAAAACAACAGTAAGAAAGAAGAAGAAGAAAAAAATCTGGTCATATCCTCCCTTTAAGGACAGTTTGTGTGTGGAATGCTCAGCTTGGTCAGATGGGAGGATGCAGTGAGGTGCTGGACTCTTTCACACAGTGGTGGGAAGTCGTTTACTACTTTAAACGTGTCGTGGCCTCAGAAACTCACCAGCAACGCCTGCAGGTCACAGTCTAATGGATGTTCAAAGAATGGAGACAGAGCTCCAGAGAGCTGAAGCTCTGTTCCTACAACACACACACACACACGTACACACACACACACACACACACACACACACACACACACACACACACA